>JADMNF010000016.1:0-286575 GCA_016097085.2 Sporothrix curviconia
AACAGAGAAAGCCATACAAAAAAGACGGGGACAGGATGATCATATGGAATAAGCACGCGAGTGGGAGGCGAGTGGGATGGCAGGCAATCGACGGGGCCAGGATAAGTCTGGAAAATACTGCTCGGACGCGGTCGACGAGGGGGTTCATGATCCATCATCCTCTGCCCCCCTTCTCTCCCCCACCCCCCAGCTTGTGTAAGAGAGAGACACTACAAGAAGAGTGGGACACAAGAAAAAAGACATCCCTCCCTGTCTAGGATCGTGTCGGAGGAGTAGAAAATGAGTGTGTGAGCACGGATATGTGACGGTCGCAGGGCTGGCCTGTCACCGCTCAGGCCAGGGCGGACCGCCACACCCACAGCCTCGGGAACGAGAGGAGAGAAAAGGTTAGGGAAGAAGTGGAAGCAAGAACGAGAAATAAATGCGCAGAGAAAAGGGGGTGTCATCCAAAAGGAGAAAAGGCAGGCACACTGGCACTGCAAGTAGCAAGCACAGACACAACATGCATGCAGTCAGATTCAGGCACAGACATGCCTATGATACGGTGAGGATGCAGACGATGGAGAAGCAGGAAGCACGGCCAGGACGGTAAAGGAAACCCGCACGGAGAGGCAGATGCTGCCCGGTGCCGAGACAAGGGTTGGCATGTTCGTGGTCTCCGAAGACGCACAGCGGCGAGGGACGGTGAGGGCGTAAGATACGAGTACGTGACAAAAACAAGGAAGAAGAAGAAAAGAAAAGAATCCGGGTTCAGGTGGTTTGGGCGGTCAGGCGGCAATGAGGGGCCAGGGTAAGGAGTGGAAGGCAAAGAGCCGCAGATGCTACACTGGTGACGGCTTGGCTTCTGTTTTTGGCCTGGTCAGGCGTGGACAGAACCCGGGAAAGGCAAAGACAACAACCAAGAAGCAAGATTGCGCGGGATAAGGTGTTGCATCGGCAGAGGACAGCAGTCGAGAAGCAATGCGCCTTGGATACGGGGCCGCCAGAGGCTGAAAGGGAAGGATGTCAGCAGCGACCAAGATGCAAGAGAGCCAGTTAATGCTACTGAGATGTGATCTCATAGAACTGTCTTGAGATGACTTGACTGTTGTTTGACATGCACCGTCTTATATGCAATCCAGCTTGGAATGAAGTAGATCGCCACTTCAATGCAGCTCACGACGCGTCTGACTCCTGGTTAAAAGGAAGCAACAGATGTGAGAAGTTCCGGAGCTCAATTGAGAAGGATCGAAATAATCAGAAAATCAGAAAATCAAATCAAAAGTCAAATCAAGTCAAATCAAGTCGATGGCCACTTCTTTCTTCTCCAAAAACTCCCTGGATGTCGATTGAAACGGGAGGTCTGCGGGTGTTGGAACCGAGAAACGGGTCGCCTTTACCAAAACGAGCTTAATTGGCGGGTGTTTGTGTGTAAGTTGACGGCACACTGCAGCGTCGCAAGCAGCACTTTTTCCCTTGTCGAACAGGAGGAGGAGAAAGCCTGTTTTCAGTTCGGATCCTCCCCTCTGATCCCTCTCGCGCGATTCCTACTCTGCAACCCCATGACGAGCGGTGATAGAAGTGTAGGATAGAAAAGAAAGAAAGAAAAGGATCGCAGAAAGAATGAAGAAAGAAGAAAGAATATTCGCACAGGTACAGTAAGTAAAAATAATAAGTGGCAAGTCTCCAGATTTTCCACAACTTACAACACAAAGCTGACTGTCAATACTGCCTGTCCTCTGACCCTGAAGTGCCGTAATATGCCGCAAATAAAACTCAAACACAGGTCTATCTAGACCGTTCCTTTGTGGACAAGCTTCTTTCTCCATCTGGTCTGTGCACTTTTCGACCAGGGAAAGCACACTTCCATAACTCTGACTGACCGGGACTTTGTCAGAGACAGGCGGTATGTACATTTTTGATACATTGGTGCCGCTCTTCTCCGACTCTTCTCTCGTCTACTTTGCGCTTGTCCTTGCGAGCATGCTCGGCGCATCGTGCCTGTGTGCTGTGTACATCTACAGACACAGTCGCAGCCAGGCCCTGGCGAAGTTTCCGCTTGTGTTTGCAATGTATGACAGCGTGCGGCATGTTTTCGGTAGTCAATACGGGATACGAGCGCCTCTGCTTTTTCTTGTGCCATAAATTTCAAAAGTTTAAAGTAAAGAAAGGAAGAGAAAGACAAAGAGATTAGAGAAAAAGAAAGAGATAGAGAACGAGAAGAAGAAGAAGAAGATGGTCAACCCAATGCAGAGATAGTTGCCGGTCATCATCAGAGCATCCAACCAAGGCTTATATCTCATCCCAGGTTCACGATGTCCCAAATCGACCGGGAGGTCTTCCCTCTGTGCATCATGGCCATCATAACGTCGATTTACAGGCACTCTATTTATTTCACTGCACTCCGTATTTCAGTACGTCATCTCTCGGTACGTCGTACTCGTATTTCATGTATGTGTGTCTTCCTCTCGCAAGTTATCAAGTTTAAAGATAGCACCAAGCATTGCACCCCTCTAGAGCTGCACAACTCAAAACAGCAGCATGCTATGCATAATTCCCAGATCCCTAATGAGACATGTCCCTTTTTCCTTGCTTCTTACACACCCCTCCCGCAAGAATGTGCTCTCGCCAAACTCCCTCTCTGCCAGCTGGAACAGCGGCAGCCCGCCAAAGTAGCCCGCGTCCGGCGTGCCTATGGCCTGCCACGAGTTGAGCGCCTCGTCCGGCCCAATCGTCGTCAGCTCCGCGCGCCGCCCGCCCACGGCCGCCTCTTGCCACCAGCTGCACCCGACTACACTTTTCCAGCAGCACAAACCAGTAGACCGCCGCCTCGACGCTGGCACCCGCCGTCAGGATGCCGTGGTTTTGCCGAGAAAAGCGGCCTTGCGCGGACCCAGCGCCCCGGCAATGCGCCGGCCCTCGTCCGTGGCCACACGACGCCTGCAAACTGGGGGTAGGCAATGTGGTCCTCGTAAAAGACGCAAAAGTCCTGCGTGAGCATGTCGAGCGTGCGGCCGCTCATGGAGCACATGGCCCGGCCGTACAGCGAGTGCGAGTGCGCAGCGCACAGCACGTCGGCCGCGCCTTGTGGATCTCCGAGTGGATGGCAAACGCGGCGTAGTTCAGCATGCGCGTTGGCGCCGCCCTCGAGCACCTGGCCGTACGTGGCTGACGCGCAGCAGGTCGTCGTCGGTGATCAGGGCAAAGTGCGTGCCAAAGGGTTGACCCAGAAGCTCGTGGGGTCGACGGGGTCGCGCACGTAATGTGGCCGGCGATGCCCTCCAATGAAGCCGTGGGTGGCAAAAATGCGGAACGCCAGGCGAGGCGGTGCTTGAGAAAGGCGGTGGGCGTGGGGGTCGTGAACACGGGCGGGTGGCCGTACTCTTCGGCGACGTGGGCCAGCGTCGGTCGCCAGCAATGGACGGCAGCAGACGTGCCAGGCGTCTTGGCCGCTGCGGCGATGTCCGTATCAATAGCAGAGGGGGCCATGATGTGTGATGATAGATGTAGATGTAGATGCCAAGAAAATATCCGGGATAATGATCGATGCGAGAGAAGAGTTCAAACGCAAGCCGGACAGCTCATGCCAGCCCAATCAGAAGACATGCACTGTCAGCCCTTCCACGCAGCACTTACACGTTCGTTCCCCCGCAGATAGCTGGCCACTGTGGAGGCGTATCTATCACGGCTTGACCCACCTTGCCGGCCACCTCCGGCTCTTTATCGGAGCTCTCGATTGGGCCGTTCGACGATATGCTTTAGGAAGCGTCTTGTCGGGCGTGTCGTATAAAATATATTGTATTCCCGAGCATGCAAAAGTGATACTGTCAAGCAAAATTGCATTTAGAAAGATGGGCTTTTTACAAGCTTATTTTTTTTAAAAATAAAAAATAAAAAGGCATTCACTTAATTTATGATCAGTTGTGAAATAGAAAACGACTTTGGTATTCCAAATCCTAGTCATAAAAAAATTATAAAAACTCATCGCCATGTGCAAGTATATTTATACTACCTTGATACCTGGCAATCCTGCTCCGGGTCATGATGCATCGACATGTATTGTGAATTCAGAGCCGTATTACATCGCAAACTGCCTAGTTTGTTTACGGTGGCAGCCGCCCCACTTTTAGTTGCCAACTCCACCAACAGCTTCACTTTGCGCTTTCACTTTACGCTCTCACTTTGACACGCATCTCACGACAGCTCGCACCGCGTTCACGGCTTTGCCTGCAGACAAAATCAAACGCCATTCGGTATCTTCCGGCACATTGTCGCAGCTTGGGCACTGCTACGCGATAGCACCACAACCGCCGTAATGGGCGACCGCGATTCATACCGCGAGCACTTCTTTCACCACAACTGGAAGACGGTAAGTTGTTATTACATCTCTCTACCCCGTGAACACACCAGTAAACGGAACGACGACTGACCGTGCAGGGTCCTCCTCCACCGCATGTCACAGATGGCTGCCACTGGTGCCAGCTGCGGGCGTTCCCCACGCACCGCCAGTACCCAGTGACGATTGTCAACAAGACGGGCGACGGCGCGACCCTACCCAAGGACTTCCGGTTCATCACGCACTCGATCCTGACACAGGGCGTGCGCGCGGCCGAGGCAAGCTTCCGCAGTGGGTGTGCGTGCACAGACGCGCGGGCGTGTCGCTACGACGGCTGCGAGTGCCTGTCGGACATGCTGTGGGACGAGGATGAGGACGAGGTAATGGGCGATGACGGCGATGACGACGGTGGCAACAACAACGACGACGACAGTGACAGCCGATGCCGAGGCCAGCCGACGCGACAAGGCCCGGAAGAAGACGCAGAAACGCGCCAAATTTGCATACCACAGCCAGGGGGCCAAGGCCGGGCTCCTGCGCAGCCGCTACCTCGACAGCCGCGAGCCCATCTACGAGTGCCACGAGGGCTGCGCATGTGCTGCAGCCAGCGGTGCAGACAGCATGACAGACCGGTGGCGCCGACAGCGGCGAGGCCTGTGCCAATCGCGTCGTCGAGCGCGGGCGGCGCATCCCGCTGCAGATCTTCCGCACCGAGGACCGCGGCTGGGGCGTGCGCACGCTCGTCGACCTGCACAAGGGCCAGTTTGTCGACCGCTACCTCGGCGAGATCCTGACGGCGCGCGAGGCCAACCACCGCCGCTCCGTCGCCACCATGGCCCGCCGCAAGGACGTGTATCTTTTCGCGCTCGACAAGTTCTCCGACGCCGACTCGCTCGACAGCCGCCTGGCCGGCCCGCCGCTCGAGTGCGACGGCGAGTTCCGCGCGGGCCCGACGCGTTTCATCAACCACTCGTGCAGCCCCAACCTGCGCATCTTTGCGCGCGTCGGTGACCACGCCGACAAGCACATCCACGACCTGCCTTTTTCGCGTGACGCAAGCATTGACGCCGGCGACGAGCTGACATTTGACTATGTGAGGATATGGACCTGGCGGCGGACGCACGGCACCATGTGGCGGGCATGACGCCGTGCCTGTGCAAGAGCGCCAACTGCAGGAAGTTTCTGTGGTAAAATTGCCAAGGCCAGGGCCAGGGCCAGGGCAAGTTGACAAAAGGACAAAAGGGACACGAGGACGGTCCAAAAATAAATATGAATGTCTTGTCGGATGGATGGATTTGACAGACTATTTTGCGTTGAGACAGCTACGAATCATGATATCATAGTAAAGGCACACAGCAGTAATGAGAAAAGGATGAAAGATGACAGAAAATACGATGTATCTTCTTCCCTCAGCCTCGACTCGCGCTCGCGTTTTGTCGTCTGCCGCCGTAAGGGGAATTGTGAGATAACACCACCAAGATGCGCCCCCCGGAACAGCTGATATTCCAGTGCATCCCCCGCTGGACCATGCGCCAACGCAACACCAGTCAAGCTCGGACCACGTGGTGGATGCCCAGAAGTGCTCCACTCATTCTTGTATGCCCAGGCGAGCCAGGCCACTTTTCCCGTAAACTTTCAGCATCTGTAGCACTTGTACACCGCCCAGCTGCCAGCCGCTATCATCATGCACTTCTTGCGCCTCTCCTCCCTTGAAGCATCTCCGCCTCCGCCTCCACCTTCTCCTCCCTGCCTCTTGACCGCCACGCGCGCTCTCCTGGTCTGCAAGCAAAAAGCAATGCCTTGCGTCTCCAGAGTATCCTAAGTCTACTGATAGGGCTCCTGGTCCTTGCAAGGCTGGCTCCATCGTCATCCCTCCTCTCGTTGACCTCCTCTTCCCCCACAACCCACCTCTACATTCCTCACCACTCCGCTTTTCGCTTCCCAGCATTTCCCTACTCGTACACAGCCCTCGATCGAGCTGTATTCATTCGAGTCTCGTGCCTCTCTTACCCAGCTGCAACTCTCCTATTCCTTCTCTGCATTTTTCATCTTCCCTTTTCCCCCTTCCTTTCCCCCCTTACCCATTTTCCCCTTTCCCGTTTCCCTTCTCCCCTATTAGTGTACTTTCACAGTTGTCTTGCCGCGCCCGACTGGTCCCTTCTCTCGCCCCTCTGTCGATCCTTGCAGCCCCTTTCGTGTCCAACCGCCTTGTATGACCATGTTCTTGTGCGATCCTTGAAGACATCCTCGTCTGGACGACAGTCAAAATGGTCAGTCTCTCAGTTCTCTACAGCTCCTTTTCTCACTCCTCCTCCCCGCTGACACTCCAGGCTGCTGTTTCTCCCGTTCCGAGGGGCCCAACTCGCCCTACCCCGGCGGTGCTCCCTCCGGCTCGGCCCGTGCAATCAACGTCCCGCCGCCCTCTGCTGCTGCTGCTGCCCTCACCGCTGCAGCCTCGTCCGGCGCTGCATCTGCACGGAATGCAAGCCAGGCCAACGATGCCGGCAACATTTCCTCCTCCTCCTCGTTGTCCACGCCCTCGAACCCTCGGCAGCCAGCGACTCCGCGCCACTGCTTCTGCAACGCGGCTGCTGTTGCGACCCGTCCTCCTCCTCACAACAGCCTCCTCCTCGTCCCTTGACGCAAGAACCCTCGCGAGCCACATCAACAAACCCATCCGCCGCCGCGCTGGACCTCGCGCAACCGTGTCTGGACCCGCCACTCCATCGACCGCGAACGCACGATTCTTTGATACCGCGTCACTGCCGCACTGAGATCTGGCAGACGCTGCGGCTGCTCTCGAAATTCTGTGGGAGGCCGACCTGGTTCGATGCCGCGCGAGGGGACGCTGCCGGTGGCAGCAGTAACGAAACTGCCACGCCAGCGTCGCTGACCTTTCCAGCCACACCTAACCTCGCCAACGACGACCGGCGCTTCCCACTCGAGATCGACGAGGCCCGCGCCACGGCCCAGACCATCCTGGCGCTGCCGATATCACGCTGCCCACGGGCGACATGGCCCAGGGCGCCTACGACGCCTTTGGCAACTATTACGCCCTGCCCACCTGGATCGTCTCGGACCCGACCCAACCTCGACAAGCGACCCGGAGCACAACCTGTCCGGACCTCGACGACACACCAAAGGGCGCGCTCGACGACGACGACGAAATGGACAGCGACGGTGACCTGTCCGAGCGTCGGACGATGACAACGACGACAATTATTGAGGAGGGTGAAGTCGAAGACGCGGAAGACGACGGCGACGATACGTGCAACGACGAGGCCCGGCAGCACCTGACGGCATCCTGCTGGAGCTGGCGAGACTGTCACGACAGGCACAGCGCCGCGAACGACGCCGCGCATCCGCCGCCACCGCCGCCGCGAGGAAAAGGGCAAGGCAGTCGCCGCAGCTGCGTCGGCCTCCTTGGCGCCTGCGGCCCATCAGATCCGTGTGCGGGCCCGGCTGAGTGCCACGTCGCGCGATGTGGTCCTCCTCGTCGGCCGCGATGACACCGTCCGCAGCCTGGAACGGCGCATCCTTGAAGAGGCCAAGCTGCCGCACAAGACGCGCGTCCGTATTGCCTACCTCGGCAAGATCTTGAAGGACAACGCGCCGCTGCTGGCTCAGGGCTGGAAGGAGGGCCATGTCGTCAATGCTCTCATTTTTGGACCAGCGACGTGAGCGACGTGAGCAGTCGTCTGTTCCCTGGTCACTGCCCTCTTTTTGTTTCTTTTCTTTCTCCAATTTTGCCGTCTGCTCTGGATTTTTGATGTTTTGTTTGATGTTTTTTTTTTCATGCCCATTTGTTCCTTTTTTGCTTTTGGCTCTTACAATACCCCCCATGTTCTGTTCACCTGCATTTTCTTGTCTACGGCTTCCTTGATTCTTCTTGGCGCAACGTATTGCTTCATGTCTCAACGAGTTTGGCCTGTACCTATCGCATCATCTCTTTCTCTTCTACCGAGAGCTGGAACAGTCTTGCAACTAGACTGCCCTCTCATAATTCTTCAACAATAAGCCCAAGCCTCTGCTTGTCCCCTGGCTTGTTATATAATCAAACATTTACCCTTTTTTATAATGCCAATGAATAAACCCTGTTTCTTTCCCAAAGCGTCATGGCCTGCATTTTGCTTTGAACTAGACCCGAGCTTTGCTAAAAGTTTCGTATCTACGCATCTATTTTACCCGTCTACCCAGGTGGCTTTCCATACCGTTTGAAAAAGATAGCCATGCTCGTTTGCTTACCCTCCACGACACATAACACAGACGAGAGACAGGTGGGAAAATAAAGAGGAAAAAAAAGGAGCTAATTTTTGTCCGCATAGAAAGACACACAAGTAGATAAGAAAAAAAAAAGGCAACCATCACCGTCCACAGCAGGTGCTTCCCAAGGCAAGCCAAGCACTGCTGCATAAGAACCAAAGTATTTATAATCAACGAGAAAAACAGCAGAGGGCTGCACATATTTTGTTCACCATCCCTTACTAAGCAGCAACGCCAATCTTGCTGAGGCCTTGAGCGAGCCCAAGCTGAGCGCCAGACCCTGTGATCTGCTGCGTATCCGCACAAAGCCCGTGATCGGGCCGTCCTCGCCCTCCTTTTCGATGCTCAAGTTGGCCAGAGCGTCCTCGCCTGCGGTTGTTAGTATTCCGTCTCCCAACATAGTCATATAATTAAGAGGGTGGGGACCTACCGAAGACACTCCGTGCGTAGAGGTTGGCACTCAGGAACTGGCAGTCGCCCTTCATGGCCGCTTCGGGCGTCAGGCAGTTCATGTTGGTCGCCTTCATCAGGCCCTCGAGGAAGGCCCGCAGCGTCGGCGCCTTGCTGTTGATGTTGACGCTTGTTCTCCCACTCAAACTCGGTCCACATCGACCGGAACTGCGTCTCCGTGCACGTCGCCGGCACAATGTAGTCCATAATGTCCACGTGCAGGTCGTTGAGAATGACCACGTTGGTGTCTGTCGAGTGCGCGCCGATCGTAGACCACGTTACCGAAAATGACGCCCGTGTCCGTGCTCGACACCTTGATCGTGCACTGCACGTTGTGGAAGTCGTGCGGCGCCAGGTTCTGCGTCGTCGGCCGCTCCACCACCTTGAGGTCGCCCAGCGTCGCAAACTCGACCGACAGATTCTGCAGCGTCTCTGTCGTCTGGTTCACCAGCAGCACGTCCAACACAATGTCAAACTGGTGCACCTTGACGTACGCCTCCACGTACACGGGGTCCGAGAAGCCCGTCAGCTGCACCACGCGCGACAGCTTGCTCGACAGGTCCTCGGCGCCGCTCGCGTCGCCGCCCGTCGCCCGGTCCAGGTCTGCCTCGACGCAGGTCCACGCTGTCCAGCGCGTTCTTCTTGCCCAGCTGCCGGATCGCCACCACGTCGTCCACCTGGATCGCCGTCTTGGCCTTCTCATCCGCCTCCTTGGCCGCGCGCTTCTTCTCCTCCGCGAACCACCATGGCCGGAATGCCCTTGCGCGTGTCTTCCAAGAAACACCGTCTCCAGCTCCCTGTGCTCACTGAACTCGGCCAGGCTGCGCACCGACGTCATGATGCGGTCCACCGAGTCCTCGTCGATCGGCGCCTTGACAAACTGCGACTGGCCCACGCGCACAATCGAAATCATGATCAGCATGGCCTCGGCACGCAGCGCGTTGGTGCGCGCCTTGTCGTTGGAGATCTCCGAGTGGCGCATCACCAGCTTGGTCAGCGTCGCCGAAAGGACGTGGCCAGGTAGTAGTCGCCGTCCAGGATCAGCTGGCGCAATGGCGGCTTCTGTGCTGCCTTGACGGCCTCGAGACGGGCCACGGCGGCCGACGTCTGGCTCGTGAACGCCGTCTCTGTCGCATAGGTGCCGTCAGCCAGGACACGCCGGGAGCCAGTCGGGGCGGCCGGCTTGCCGTCGGCGGCCTTGTCCGTGCTGTCTTCGTCGGGCTCGCCCTGGTCCAGGAGTCTCTGTTCTGACGCGAGAATCGGGATCTCGCCCAGGCTGGCACGGATGCGCTTCCACGCCTCGCGAATGTCGTTCTCGTTGACGGCGTACTCGCCGATTATCCACAGGATGCCGCGGTAGACCTTGCCGGCACGCACCTCCTTGAGCGTCTCAAAAGAGCTTCTGCACAATGGTGGCCGCAGCTTGGGGAACTTCTCGACGACCTCCTTGACAAAGCTGATGACGTCCACGGCCGAGGCGTTGTTAAAGTCGGCAACGAAATCCATCAGCAGGTCGACGACGCTGGCAGCAACCTCGGAGAACTTGATGGCGCACTGGTGGATGCTGTGGATGAGCAGTTGGCGGTACTCGGCGTTCTTCTCGTAGTCCTGGTCGACCGTCTTGGACAGCTCCTTTTTCAGGAGCAGGACGACCTCCTCGACGTTCTTGCTCGAGACCATCTCTAGGCCGATCTCGAGGGCCTTCCGCCGGACGTCAATGTCGGGGCTGGGCAGCACGCGCAGAACCTCCATGACGAGGTCGTCGAGAACGCCCGGGTTCTTTTTCCGCAGCTGGTCCACGCGGTCCAGCACAATAAGCTTGACGTTGTTGTCGGCCTCCTTGATGCTGAGCTCAATGAACTTGCCGGCGGCGGCCTTGACAGCCACGGGTTGCTGGTGAGCGCCGTCAGAGACGACGCGGCTTCGTAGACGACGGTGGACGTGTTGGCTTCGAGGAGGTCGAAAATCAGTCTTAGATACCGGGCCTACAAGGGTTATTAGCGCATGTTCAAGATATCGGAAGATGTCCCTGAGATGCAAAACAGTTCCTTCCCGCCGCCTCGTACCTTGTTGTGTGCGTTCTGGACGGCATCCTTGCGGATAAACTCAATCTCGGACAGCTGCAACAGCTCCTCCGCGTTGGGGACGCTGTCAAAGATGCTTGTGAGGTACGCCAGGGCGCTGTCGTGGCTGATGCTGGCCAGCGAGGCAAAGCCGTTGCGCTTGCAGGTGGGGTCGGTCTCGGTCTCGATAAACGCGGCTAGGAGCTCGGCCGCATCAGGGATCAGCGTCGGTGAGTGCTGGAAGATAGAGGCAATGGCAAACACAGCGTTCTTGCGCACGTAGGCGTGGCGGTGCTCGAGACAGGCACGCGCCGAGGACAGCAGGGGCTCGATCAGCTCGGCCTCGCGCAGCTTGCACAGGAAGCGCAGCGTGTTGCCGCGGATGTACTCGTTGGGGTGCTGCAGGTCGTTGCGGATGCCGTTGCAGACCAGGATCATCTCCTGCTTCAGCTTGCCGGCCGCGTCGAGCTTGGGGCAGATCTCGTAGTAGAAGTAGAGCAGCTTCTTCAGAGGCTTGGACTTGGACGGCATCACGAACCGGATGATATGCATCAGGATGCCGGGTAGTGGGTCGCCGTTGAGCATGATGACGAGGATGCGGCGCATGGTGTCCTGCTTGGACTCGTCGGTGCCCTTCTCAAGCTGGTTCTTGAGGTCGTTGAGGTTGGGACGTCTGCCGCATTGTCCTGGTGGATGAGGCTGTATGCCCCATCGAGAAACGTCGACATGATGGCGGGTAGTGCAGGGGCTCCCCGTTACTATCGAATCGAGTTGGGGAAGGCCACGGCTGAGAAAGGCGGAGGCTGTTGTCGGGTTTGGTGATGCTTGGCCAAATGGCGGAGCTCCGAGGACAAAAAGAGTCAAAAGGGGGGGGGGGGGGGGATGCTGGCACAAACACACACAATCTGGCGCTATAAGTCGATAGAAGAGAGGTGTGCTCGAATTGGGCCTCAGATTCGGCAGCTGTTGCGATCCGAGGCGTGTCGTGGACGTTGGGGGGGGAAAGGTGCAAACCGGGTGACGTTGCGGGTTGTGTGATGGGAAGAGGTTCGTCGCGGGCGTTCCCTTTCCTCCCTATTTCCCAGTCAATAAGAACAGCGTGCCAAATTGGAACCCCCTGCCCTGTGGCTGCTTGCCCCCCTTTGCCGGCCTGTGCCTGTGGGGGCTTACCATTAGGGCGGTGAGTGGAGGGCCAGGTGGCACTGGCATTCCTCAGAATATCACGTGAAATATGGTCTTCGCGACAATGCTGGTCTTCCTAGTGGCCTGGGCCGCAAAAGGCGCTATCGACACTGTCGCGAAAAGCTTCAAGTTTTGGGGGAACTGTCGCGATTCACCTCGACACAGCGCACGACTGCAGCCACGATGACGTCCACGAACGAGCCGTTTTACCTGCGGTACTAGTATGTCGAGGAAAAACACGCGGTTATGATTGCAAGCCATAGCTAAACAATGCCTGCACAGTTCCGGCCACTCGGGTCGTTTTGGCCACGAGTTCCTGGGTATGTTATTCGATGCTTTCGAGCCGTGGCTGCTGACACCAGGACCCACTGACTGACAGCGCCCCAGAGTTTGACTTCCGCGTCGTCGGTGACGGACGTAGTGCCATTGCGCGCTACGCCAACAACTCCAACTACCGCAACGACAGCCTCATCCGGAAAGAGAGTATGTTTTGAACCTGCGGAATAGGGTGGACATTACCGCGGCGCATGGGCTAACAAGCGGGCAACAGTGTATGTCAGCTCCGTCGTTGTTGAGGAGATTAAGCGGATCATCAAGCTCAGCGAGATAACAAAGTACGTCGAGACTTCCTACGCCCCCCGCCACGGTGCCCACGCCGAGATCTAACTGTTTGTCGCAAATAGGGAGGACGACGCAAAATGGCCCAAGAAGAACAAGGACGGCCGGCAGGAGCTCGAGCTGCGCATCGGTAACGAGCATATCTCCTTTGAGACGGCTAAGATCGGCTCGCTTGTCGACGTGACCGAATCGTCGGACCCCGAGGGCTACGAGTCTTTTACTACCTGGTACAGGACCTGAAGGCGCTGGTCTTCAGTCTGATCGCCCTGCACTTCAGATCAAGCCATCTAAATTACGGCAAGCATCCGGCGACGACAGCGAACAAGGGCAGGTGGTGGACGCCGTGGCTGCTGCTATGACATGTCCACGAGACGACAGACGAAAGCGATACCCGAACGAGGCACAAACAGGCGGCGGTACCCGCGGAAACTGTGGCGGAAGGCCGCAGGAAAGAAGAATAAAAAGGTGCAGGGCCCATATCAAGGTTATTTCCTGCGTCTGCACCCATCGTGATGGACAGCTGGACGACGAAAACGCTCTGCAAACTTTGACGAGAAAGCATCGCCTTGCAGAGTACGCCGCGCCGACCCGGAAGGGCACTAGGTACGCCCTCACCGGGGCACGAGATGCAGGCGAACAGTTTACGAACTTTCAATAAATACACGAGTTAAACGACTTGAACATGCTCTAAGCATACTCTGGGCATATGGAGGGTCATGCAATATGGTACATCGAAAGTTAACCAGCCAGAACTCGGAACTGCGGCGTAGCCCGACGCCTCTACCCTGCTCCGCCGTGTGTAGGCATATGGGCAACGGCGCTGCGTGCACACCAAATCAAGAGGCAAAGCCTCGCTTGATATTGGCTCGGTATATTAACACGGGCTGCCAGTCTTCCGGTGGACTTGACGTCGTTGTGCATGTACATGTGATCAACCAGTTTTTGGACGTAAACAGTCATACAATCTTGACAAATCGAGCACGTCAATATCAAAATAAACAAAGCTCTGGGAAACGAAACATATCTGGCTTGAAGTATGATTTTGACAATTTGATATAGCTGTCAAACTGGAACTAAGCACTGCAGCCGCCCCATCCCGCATCCAAACAGCCTCTATTGCGATTTCACCAGTCTTTCCATGAACCCCTCTTAGGACATATATGTCAACGCGCTTTCTTCATCCAGTTGCACCTATTTCTTTTGTTTGGGTGAATCCAGGCCGTCTGGTCGATGCATGGATCGGTCATGTTTGTAGTAATACGAGCAAGATTCAGTCTGGGCCGGTTCAGGGGCCTGGCCGCTATCATGCAAGCGACAATTACGCTAAAACATGCCCACAGCGGCCCTTGCGGACCGCTAGCAACGTTCTGGACGCGTGGTTTGAGGCCCTGTCAGCGGCCCTGTCATTGTCACTCTCTGCGTGTCACGCGCGTCTAGAGGCTTGCTTCTGTCTAAAAATGGTCGACCTTTAAAGCATAACCATCACAGAAGACCAGCATCACTGCTTCTGTATGTGAAGAGGAAAAAAGGAAGGAAAAAAATACGTAGCTCCTGCGCCAGAAGCTGTGCCGTTGGCTGCTCCTTCCCTCCTTCAGGCTTGCCGGCCGTGGCTGATTGTTACCACGACCGAGAAAACTGCCAGGTCACAGCCCCTCTTTTCCCAACGCCTCTGGTCCAATGACCTCAGTCGTCATCGCTAATTCGTCTGTCGCTCTTTCCCTAGGCCCTTTCCTACTCGTATGCATGGCCTGCAACTTCTCCTTCAGGGTTTCTTTGCAATTTTCTGGTTTGGATATTTTCTGCAGTCTTTCCTTCCTTCCTGGCTTCCCCTTTCTGCATCATCGCGATCTCATTCGTTCTGCATTGCTTTGACATATACTCGTGCCTCTTATCCTTCCTATCTCACGCCCGCACCGCCCGCGCCCGCACCACTGCCCACGCCCACCGAATTGTAGCCGCCAATGCTTCCTATTCTCGATATTCTTGGGCCATCTTCATCCTCTAGCGACTGTTAGCGTCCTTTCTGTCCCCGTTTCTCCGTCGCCGCCCATTTTGCCTCTCTCGAACAAGACCAACACACCGTCCAAGACAAGAAACTGGGTCCGCCACAATTCCCCTGCTCGTTTTATTCGCTTGTCACTATGAGTACTCCATATCTCTTACAGACTCAATCACGTCTTCCTCCTACCAGTTCGCCATTCTCCTGTAACCGGCCCCCAAAACGCCTCAGACCATAGAACCACAGTATTCTCTCCCTCCGTCCTCGCTGCTCCTAGTCTCGAACCCGACCCTCCCAAACTTGCTGCTGCAGCCTGATACCGATTTTCCGTATCACGGCCTGCCCGTCATTGTCACACACTCTTTTATTCTTTCCCCAACCTGTCGCCCCGGCCGCCACCGTTTTCTCGTCCGACATTCAGCATCCATCAGTGGCGCGTTGAACTGTATCGTGGCTGGTATCTGCACCTTTTTTTGTTTTGTCGAAATCTGGGGTACCACATACTTACAGACAGCCCCTACCGTGAGACCGTTAGCACTTGCGCCGCAGACTTGTGCACTGTCCGCCCCAGTCCCATCTGCCCTTTTCCATAGGACTGCGTCTCCTTCCAACCGCCATTGACAAAGACTTGTCTGCATTGGCATCAATCCGTCTTACCATTCTATTCCCACTCCTGGTTGGCTTTTTTGTTTATCTTTTGCGTTTCTTGGTCGGTCTGGTCTTTTCGGCATCAAGACCTCTGCAACTTCTAGTCTCGGCATCTCGTCCATCGCCCAGCCGACAATTGTCTGATCCCAGAGATCACCGCCATTTATTCTGCGCCTGCCTGCTGCATCGAGCGCGTGGCCGTCAACCGAGAGCACCGTCGACAGTGCGCACCAAACCATCGAACGACACACGAGGCGTGCACGGGCTGTTCCAGTCTGCTTCTCTCTCCACTCCCCGACTTTGCGCCGACGATTCCTCGCGACTTTGTAAAAACGACAGACGCGCCGATCTCGCTCCATCTCGGTTCTTCATTCGCTTCTGTCATAGCCCCTTCTCACCTTCTCGTTCTTTACCGACAATGCCGACCCCGTCCTCCCGCGAAGAAAACGACGCTGTCAACTTCAACTCTTCATGTCCGGACGACCAGGCGCGCCCGCGCGCAGTCTAGTTGGCTCGAAACATATTACCAGTCGGGCGGCCCGTCACACCCCCAAGCCGGCGACGCCAGTGGCAGCGGCAGTGGCAGCGGTAGTGGCAGCGGCAGCGGCAGCGGTAGTGGCAGCGGTGATGCCAGCACCAGCAATACTGCCAGCAGCCACATGCAACCCCCTGTCTCAGACACCGAGCCGTCTCCACATCAACACAAAATATCACCGACTATGTCGCCAGCGCCACTAGGCACCGGCCAGTCAACGGCACCCGAGACAGAATCGATATATATGAACGGCATTGAAGAGCCGGACAACACGGCCGACACAGGCCGACACAGCCGACAAGCAGTCGAGACCGACGAAGACATGCTAGACTCACAACAAACTCCCGCCACGACGACCGACAGCCGCAACGATCGCCTTGCCAGCGATGAGCGTCTCAGCCTCCTTCGAAACATCATGGTCCCCAGCACAATCTGCCGACGTCTTTCCGGCATCGATAACCGCGAAGTGGTGCGGTACTCGATCCCCGAAACTGAGATATGGGAGCCTATGGTACGAACCAGGGTTGCGAAGGCTGGCTGAGAATCGGCGGCCAACGGCATCGGCTATCATACGAGGTCGTGTCTCCAGTGAGCATGGAGGGTGACAAGCCTGAGGAGCAAGAGCTGGATGAGGAGGAGGCATGGTACGAAGAGGAATCGCCATCCTACTTGGGCTGCGACCCGACAAGTCTAAGGGTACGTTTGGCACAGAACAACCCCGTGAGTACATGTGAGAGTCGACACTAACACACACCCTTCTGTAGCTCATACCGTCGGCCCGTCCCCTTTCCTCCGGCCCGGCAGCGCTTCGTCGGCACACAGCAGTCGGAGCGGCAGGTGTACGATGTGCAGGTGGAAATCAAGCACGTGGACTTGAGAGAGTCGTTCCTCTGCGGCTACCTGCGGATACAAGGTGAGGGGCACCGCCCTGCTTCTATCTACGGCAGTCTTTTTGTTGTGTACTAACCATTCGCGACAGGCCTGACTGAGGACCACCCGACGTTGACGACGTACTTTGAGGGCGAGATTATCGGATCCAAGTACGGCTTCAACACCAAGCACAAGTCATGGGGCGCCAATGACCGCATTGACATGTCACACTGGGCCAAGTTTGCCGCATTCCGGCCGTTTGCAAAGCAGGCCAAGAAGGGCACGTTCACCATCAAAGACTACTTGCAAAAGGAGAACATTTTTATGCGCTGGAAGGAGCACTTCCTTGTGCCGGACCACCGCGTACGGACGATCCACGGTGCCAGCTTTGAGGGGTTTTACTACATCTGCTTCAATCAAGTCGAGGGTGTCGTGCATGGCATTTACTTCCACTCCAAGAGCGAAAAGTGAGTCCACTCCACGATATACATGTCTCGTCGCCGTAAAGACAGTTACTAACTGCGTCAAATTGCGTCAACAGGTTCCAGCAGCTCGAGCTCAAGCATGTCGAGGACAGAGGCTGCATGAGCGCTGTCGAGTTCCGGTGACGAGGGGCAAAACGGCACATTGTTCCACTACAACACCACCAACCCCAACCCCTACCAGCTATTATCTTATGCTGCCTCGATCCGACAGCATCAACATCCTACATTCATCATCAGTACATACATTCCAACAAAAAATGGTTAGGAAGTCTCCTTGTGGGACAAGCAATTAATGGTTTACTTCTTTTTTGCAGCACTTTTCACGTTCTTCCCTCTGCTTCTAGACGGCTGGGCTGGTTTTCACGTGTCGTCTTTCTTTCATTGTTCTTTCGTGCACTGTCGTTCTTTCCGGGGAATTCAAAAGATTGATGACGGCCTTGTTTAATGTTCATATTCGGTGGCAGAGAAGAGCGCTGGTTTCGATTTTTTTTCTTAATTTTTTTTTTGGTTGTCAGTCTTTCCCGTTTCTGGAATAAATACCATTCAAAATATGTATAAAAGTATGTCTATTGTTAACTGGTTTTAAAAAATGCTATCAGTTATAGGGGCGTAGGTCTGTTTGATCTTGAATGTGACGGTCTCCTTCTCATGCTGCCACTACATTTCTAGTTCTGTGACGCACATCCGCGAAAGGCTGGCCAGTCCCCGAGTGTATGTTACAGCCTCATCTTCTGCTCTTGGTGGTGCGCGTCAGAAAGATTAGAGACGAAATAGGAACTTTCATTGAATTGCTTTGTATTTCCCTGCCGTTCTTAGACGCCACGGTTATAAAGGCTACTCTTATTTTAAAACAGGCTTTAACGAGGTTTTTAGTCCGGGGCAGAGGCCGGCACCGACGTCTCTGCCGGGGCCGGCTTGCAGTCGGGCCGTGGTATTGACTTTCTCGCTGGTGCTTTGACTGGTTCTGCGGGTGTGGCCTCGGGCGCATCTGGCTTCGGCAGAGGCTCTTCTGGTGTTGCCGGCGCCCTTGGCGTGGCAGGACTGGCTGGGCCTTCCGGCGACTCGAACTTGCTGAAGTAGCCCTTGCGGAACGGGTTGAGGTCGTTGGCCGTCTGTCCCTTTAACTTTGGTGTGATAGCCGCAGCTTCCAGAGCAGCTGCCAGTGCCTCTGCATCCACTTCTGCGTTGGGTATTCTCTCGTACGTGATCAAACGGCGAGACCCTGTGGATGGTTAGTAACGGGCAGCCGGTATAGATTGTCAAAAATAGTGCGCATACATTTATTAAAGACCTGTGTACAGACAGACACAAGAGACAAGCACGGGTGGCTCGGGATGGGCAGCTCCAGCGCCTCGTCATTGGCCGTGGGCATCCAGAAGCTGAGCCGGCCGTGGTCTACAAGCGTGTCTGAGGCGAAATGCACCAGGTCGTTGAGCAGGGCCATGAAACTGTATGGCTGTTTTTGGCGGGATGAACAAGGGGTCCCTGAGGAGTCGGTTAGTAGGTGGTGGTGGTGGTGATAAGGGAAGGGAAAAGAGAAAAGAAAAAAGAAAGAAAGAAAGAAAGAAAGAACGCCACTCACTTATACATTGTCTTTCCGACCTCGACCGCCCACGGCTTCTTCTCTGGGTTTCCGCACACCCAAGACACGCGGTCCTTCACGCACACCGTAGGGCGGGTCACAGATGATGCGTCGATCCAACGGTTGTTGCCGCCAACGCGCAGCGGGATGTGCGTCAGGTCAGCCGTAAAGACGTCGCCAAAGGTGGACAGCAGGCCGTACTGCTCAAAGTTGCCGCGCACGTCGCTCCGCCCAGACCGACTGCCGCCACTGCCGCCTGCACGTTGATACCTGCAGCAGAGCCACGCACGGCGCGGCCATCGATGTCGCTGCCCCAGGCCGTGGCACCCAATGCGCTGCTGCCAGAGGGAAGCTGCCCGTGCGACAAACGGGTCGTAGAACAGCTTGCCCGGCGCAGCGAGTGCCAGATTACCCGTGAGAAGCGACAGCTCGGCGTCCATGCTCGTCGTGGCAATGTACCGCCGCTTCTTGAGGTCAAACGTGAGACTGGCATCCCGCGCAGTGCCGGCGACAAAGCGGCCGATGTAGTACCGCTCCGGGTCGGACAGTTTCTTTTGCACGGACCCAAATGTCCAGTGCTCAAAGACAGTCAGGACCATGTCCGGGTCGCGCATGTCAATGTCGCCGTCGAGGGGCAGGACGGCGCCGAAGCTGTCGATGAGGGCCAGACGGGCCTTGTTGCTGCGCCGGCCCTGGAACGAGTCGGACTCGAGCTTGAAGGAGGCCTTGACGTACTTGGGCCACAGCGTGCGGCGCGTGTGCTAATATCCTCATAAAAGGCAGGCAACGTGTCTGCCATGCCCCAGAGGCTGTGGATGGACTGGGCGAGCAGCGAGCGCCGGACGAGGCGCGTGGCGGCGTCATCGTCGGCGAGGCGCATCACGCAAAAGGGGGACTTTCAATGAGCGGGCGAACTCTTAAAAGGACCTCCAGAGTAAAGGAACTCACATCGGGTATATAGGAGATGATCTCGAGCTCTACGTTCTCGAGCGTGGCCAGCGCCTGGATCTCGGCGAGACGAAACGACTCGTGCGACTGGCTGAAGCGCACGAGGTACTCCATCGTGGCTGGTGGAGGGTTGGCGCTGGTGCTAAATGCAAGCAATTATATGAATAGCTATCCAGTGCTCAGCAGTCCCGGACTTGGGCGTCCGTTCTGCGGCTCTTCGTTGCTGTCGTCGACATTGAGATGAAAGCGCTGAACGTGACGTTGAAACTTTTTAGTGGGGCCGCCGAAAAAACTACTGTCGAGGCAAGCCTTCTCACCATCCTAAGCCGCCAACGAACGAGACACCAACATAGCCTCAAAGCCAACTCAAAGTGTCCCAAAAAATAATATAAAAAATTACACGAGCTCTCACATCTTTTATTTAGCATTAGACGCCGCCCTTATAGAGCTCTCTGGACCGCCGCCTCATGCTACCCTTCTCGCCAGAGCCATCGGTTCTGCAGCCGGCAAAAATGCTTTCTTTTCCCATGGCGCCATGGGCCACATCGACTCGGCCCAGCCACCGGCCATTGAGAGCATCCCGTCATCTACTCTCTCGTCTTCACTGCCGGCATCAACACCGGGCGCACCCCATACGGCCAGGCGGCTCAAGAAGCCCTGGGCCAGCATCCAAGGCTCTGACCTTTGTCAGCCAGGTCGACCTTTGTGCTGCCTCGCGCCTGCGCCGATGAAGTCCAGGCAAACTAGCCCAGCGGCCACTGACAGCCAGCTCGCTGCACCAGCGGTATGCAACGTGTCCGCATGTCGCTTGGCCAGGTGCTGCAGGGCTCGTTCTTCACCGAGTACGTCAAGGCCGGCAGCATCCTCATGCTGTCCGAGGGTCGGCTCGGCCAGGACAATGTCTTTTCGCTCAAGGACGGCCGGCTAACGCTGTACCTCGAGCGAGAGACATATCGAACGCGCCGGCCTGGTGGGCAAGACGCACGGTGCCAAGGGCGGCCGGGGGCTTCGGCCGCGGTGGATCGTCGAGTTCGACCTCAACGAAAAAGGCCATGTGGCCTGGCAAGAGCGGCTTTGACCGGCTCCTCTTACGCATGCCAGAACGTGTTCAACACGCCTGTGACCTGGCTCTTTTGCAGCATGTTTAACGGTACGTTTGAGTACAGGATCAGATATTATGGTGATTCGTGGAAATCTCATGGAGATACATCAAGTCTGCGTGTATGTGAATTTAGGCCTAGTTGTGTACGGATTTGCTAACGAGACAGCTCCCGCCCGGATCCGCTCGATGCCTTCTCCCCAACATGGAGTCACCGTCGAGCCCGCCGTGACCCAGCACGCCAATATTGCTCTGCCCCGCTGGGCCGGCCGGCGCAGTCTCCTAGTCGGCGGAGGCGTGGGCAGCGACCGCCTTGAGACCGAAGAAGCCGTTGTCGAGCTGTACGAGTGGCTGTCTTTGGTGCGCCTGGGCAGTCCCCGCGTCGAGGCGGCTGACACCATTGACCAGTATCTCAGCCGCTATTCTGTACCGTCGTCTGGCGGCGAGACCTCTGAAACTCCAGTGGGCGATCTCTGCACGCTCCGGTGGCGTGGCTTCTTCTCCCCGACGTGGGCCTGCCAGACCACTGTTGACGCGCTCGTCGCCACCATGCCCTTCTCTCCTTCTGCGAATGCATGGCTCGCCATGAGCGTGTCCGGGTTCGCCACATCCATGGGCCTCACAGGGACAGTGCCGAGTGCACCTTTTTCCGCCCATCCGATACGCCGCGCGAATATCTGCTCTGGGAGGTGCACGGCCACGAGTGAGGTTCGGAGAACAAAGGACTACTCTCCTTTTTGCCGTCTGTCCTATTCCTTTCCCTCAGCTCTGGCGCGGGCGCACGTTGCGCTCCTCGCCCAAATCCTGGCCCAGGATGGCATCCTCCACAAGCTGGCGCAGCTCGGCCTGGCCCTGCTCTGTGTGGAAATCGGGCCGTGCGGCCAGCTCCTCGATCCGGCGACGCAGCTCCGGGTCCGGCGGACCACCGAGCGCATCCTCGTCCTGCAGCAACCCGCCGCAGCACCGCCTCTCGAGCTGCCCTCGCCTCCGTTGAAGGCCAATCCACTTGCTGCTGCCGCCCTCATCCTCGGCCATCCTCCACCGTCGCCACCGCCGGCATCGTGCCCATCGTCACGCGCAGGCCCTCGGGCGGCGGCGGTAGCGCACCCTCCACAACACATCCTCTGCCGCCGCCAGCACCGACTGCAGGCCCGCCAGGTACTCGGCCACCTGCGGGAACTCGGCCTCGCCCGCAATCTTCTCCGGGCCGCCGTCAGCCCGTCGTCGCCCGTCAGCGACGGGTCCAGGCCAAGCTCCTCGACGAGGCACCGCGCCGACTCGACCGTCTCCACGACAAACAGCGCCGTCTCCGTTGTCTTTCGTCGCGCAGGTCGACGGGCACCTTGAGCTCCTGTACGAGGGCACGCAGCAGGTCCAGGTGATTGTAGCTGGCGGCCGCGTGGATCAGCGAATAGCCGTGCTCGTCCTGCTCGCTGGCCATTGCGGGGTTGGCGCGGAGCAGGGGCAGCAGCGCGGGGCTGTTGTCGGCCGCCATGATGTAAGGGTTGGGCGCCATTTTGTGACGGGGTATCTGTTGACAGGCAGCTGGGGAAGAACAGTTTGTCGAAATGTGTGGCTTGACGTCCGGTGTTTTGCTGAGCGTTGAAGTCCACCGACGTTGGCTAGAGAGAAAAAATTAACTACAGTGCGGGGCACATTTTGGCAGCTTCTACTTGTAGCGGCCGCGACTGCACTGTGGGGCAGCCAGCCGGCTACTAATACAGCTCTGGTAGAGGGCTTCACAGTCGAAGACGATGGCGCTGTTTTTGATAGAGAATTGTTTGATTTTATATTTCATATCATTATATCTTTTGATTGAAGGTTTGTTCAACTTCTTTACACTTCTATATCAACTTTATATGTTGATCTCTGCTGTTGTCAACTATTTAATTCTACCTTCAGAAATAATAACATCTTCACATCTTGTTTTCATTTTCTCTATGTGCATCGCCCTCTTTTCCGCGTCTACAAATGTCCGATGTTCCAGCTCCTTCGCGTCCCACTGACACGTATAAATGACACCGATTTTAATATCCTGGTATGCGGAGAACGCCGTCCTCAGGTACGACATTGAACAGTGTGTTCTGCTGTCCACGCATCATTTCGCTCGAGATAAAAGGCCACGTAAATGCCACTGGGATCACTGCTGCTATGCGTCTACCCAGTGACACGACAGTTCTCACCAAGACGAGGGTGGGCAATGCGAGCTGGAAAAGCAGCAGAGAAAAGAACACTTTGGCTGCAGCCACACGTTGACTGGTGCTTACATACTTTAGAGCACAGCCGTCTTGCTGGACCTCGCGTGGCATCCGCCAATAAATCTTGGTTTTAGATCTGCACGTGTCCGACGAGATGGCCCTGGAGAACGGGAAAGGACACCGAAAGGGAAACAAAAGGTGCGGACCGCCTTGCTTGTGCATTTCTCGTGAAACACAAGGCCCCAATGAAATACTGGAGTCCGAATCGACGGGCCTTTGTATTGGCCGCTTGCAATGCCCAATCTTCCCGATCTGCACTTCCAGAACTTGCAGATAGCCCTTACCCGATGGCAAGCCAGGTCTGGGATCTCGCCATCCTACGGCTCACAAGTGGCCTCCTTCTTTTTGGGCAACATTAAACGGGCCTGTTCTTTACTGGTGGAAAAACAGTGTGATCTCAGAAGTGCTCAACGCCGGGTGGCTATCTTGTATCACGTTCTGATATTTCTACGGGCCCCGGGGCCAAGGGACCAAGGGGTTCGCAATCTGTGTTCCGGACAACAAGCACCAGCAGATTCTGTACAGCGTCCCAAGAATCGGAATAAAACACTGCAAAGTCGATAAATCGGGTAGCAAAGTCCTATGGACATGGCAGTATTTTGACAGCAAGACAAATAAGCCATCTCCGTCCACTCTACAAGTCTTCAAGTTATCCCCAAAGCCTGTTTCTTTTACGTTGCGACGGACCATTAAATCTCAGTGGTTTTTATGCCAGTGCCTGCTTTCCTTTAGTTCTGTTTCATTGCCCGCATAAAACGGTGACTTTTTGTTTAACAAAATAAATCAATAACATGTTTTTATCCAAAATATTTTGAAGATAAATTAAAACAAGTCGAAGTGATTCAAAACTTGAAAAGCAAATGAAAAAAAATCTGTACAGCCCAATACCAATGTAGAAGAGACGTGTTTGAATAGTTTAAATTCAAAAAAAGGAAGAAAAAATAAGTTCAATGCGGTGCCTCTTATAAGAGGCGCATCAGGATTTGAGCCCGATGCGGGGGTCGAACCCGCAACCTTGAGATTAAGAGTCTCACGCTCTACCGATTGAGCTAACCGGGCGAGCTACTTGTTAAAGGCGGCGGGCACCCCCTAGGTTCTATGAGGACGAGGCATCAACTGCGACTTCCCTCGGCGAGCGGCTTCTTCTCTAGACGGAAGGAACTCGGGCAGTCTCCAAGACGCTCTTTCCTAGTTGATGTGGCACGGCTCGTGCCTGCCCGGAGTTGACGATACTCGCAAACCTTAAAATGACCTCAATTTCAGGTGCAGATGTATGGGGTCAACAGGACAGGATAGGGCAGGGTCACTGGCGCCAACAGTTGAAGTCCAACTGCCAGGGCACGCCCTCCCGCACGCAGCTCCTTTGCCACATGCACAGACACTCACCGCATCTTCTCCCCTATTCCACCGATCTATCTCCTTAGTAGCAACGCCTAACACAAAGTCAGTCTTTGTACTCCGTATTCTTGTCCGAGTTTCTTCTCCAGACAGCTTGTTTACAGTGCCTCGGGCGCTGTTCTTTGCACCGCAGAGTCCGATTCTGCAAGTAAGTATACCACAAGGAACATGTCAGTTGACTGGCTGTATGTAGCTGCTTGAGCACAGCAGCTTTCTCCTGCACGTTTACTGTTTCTACATGTACCTCCCGCCTGGGCCCGGAGCGGTGCTGTTCAGGTTCTCAACCCCGTGTTGTCTGTCCAAGCCACATATGTCTCACTGAATCTCAGCGTATCTGCGTATTCTTCTGTGACAGGGGTCCTCTTAACTTTACCCCTCCGCGCCATCATGTTTGAAATTTCAGCTCCCCACCCCTCCTTCATGATTTATGATGCCCTTGCTTCTTTCGACAAATGCACATCCGAGGCACTGACCCCCCCTGTCTGTGGACATCTCGATAATGGAGATGCCGTTGGGCAAGATTTCGTTTTCAATATTCTCGCAATTTACTTTGCAGCCCCTCTTCCACGTTTGTTCTGTCGGAGTCACTGGTGGCCACAGCGGAAGCTTGCACACTACGCACTCGATAGCCGCAGTGTTAGCGTCTGTAACGGCGTATGCTCTCTCGACCCTGATCCTCTCAGACCCTCTCAGACCCTCCCTGACCCTCTCTGATCCAATGATCCTCTGTATATCCATTTTCCCTTCCCTGCCGTAGACTGGTGTTTCTGACTGTTCCTCGAGCTGTTCTTTTGACCACTTGCAACGACGCTTTGCGTCTTCTTTGCAGCCCGCGTCCCTGTATTTGGCTTAGGCAATATCGGCGCTGCATGAGAGAAAAAGACGACAACTCCGACGGAGAAGGAAAAAAAATGACGAAAAGCGAGAAGTGTACAAGACAAGATCTAGCACAGAGCAACTCAGAAACGGACGGAGTCTCAACAACAAGCCCTAAAGGACGCGCCCCCCCTCTGCATTTGCCGCCGCCTCATCTCCCACATCTCCTTTCCCCTCGCTCATGCATGTTTTGTTCTCTTGTTCTCTCTTTGTCATTTGGTATTTCTCATTTCTTATACTTCAGTTTTATTTAAACGACCTTTCCCCCCCTTTCATCGATACCTCGTACTGTCAGTGCCACAAGTGATCGTTCGCAGTGCCTCGACGACGTCTTCTGGGACGTGTCACCCGCGCTGTCTTGTCCTTTGTTACTGAACCATATTATACGGAGCATTAATTTTTATCACCTTTCTTTGGGCCAGCAGCCCAACGCTGGACCCCAACTTCGCACCCCTCCATCATCTGACCACGGTGGGTGCGTTTCAACGACGACAACCGGATCGGCTCTGTAACGAGTGTGCTTTTCCTACGTCGGCGAGGAGGGCCTAACACAGATAGGAACCGGAATTGGATCTCCTATTTTCATATCCTTCATTTCATTCCTCGCTTCTCTCAGAACGTGTGCTTACATCACGGCCCACGACCACGCGACGATAGAGCTCAACAGGGACAACGACGGACACCGACACGGCCGTCGCTGCACCCGTGACTCACAGGCTGGGCTCTTGCCCGTAGCCCAGGAGCATCTTCTAATCTGAAAAACAAAACAAAACAAAACAAAGCAAAAACAAAAACAAACATACTTGGAGCTTGCAACGCGTTAAAGAATGGCTGCTGCCTGGAACAGGCGCCCGGGCGTGGGCCCTGCACATGCTTCTGGGCTCGTCCAGAACCATAGCAGTGACGTTTATGCGGGCGTGCTCAAGGCGCTCCGGGATCTGTCGGACTCTATCCCCGGCTTTGCGGCCCGCCTGCAGACAAAGGAGCAGCTCGACGCCAAGCAGCGGACGCTCGTCCAGAGCCGGGGCTCGGTTGAGCAGATTGGCATGTCTACGGAGCAGGTGCAGCTGCGCGTGAGCGAGCGGGTCGGCAAGGGCACGTTTTGCGTTGTGTTCCGGGGCGAGATGCTGTCTGGTACATTGGCCGAGGCCGAGGGGAAGGCTGTTGCTGCCAATTTGTGCGTGCTTTGTGCGCACCTGTGATCTCAGACCCCATGACCGCGTGGACTAACACCTGGCCAGGAACTGCGAAAGAACGATGCCACACAGTTGCGGAACGAGTTTCGGATATACAAGAAGCTGGACAAGTGCGGTATGTTGAGACGCTCTGTCTTCTTTGATACCTGGCTTCTTTCTTTGACCGCTGGCTAACCTCTCATCAGATGGTATCCCAAGGATATATACCTTTGGTGAGATGGACTTCCACAAGGTTCTTGTCATGGACCTTCTCGGCCCGTCATTGGAGAGTCTCTTCCAGGACTGCAACCGGCGGTTCTCTATTAAGACAACTGCCATGCTCGCCTTGCAAATGGTATGTCGGATCTCGTGTTATAACTGTTCGCAGCCACAACTAACAACCATCATAGATTACAAGGATAGAAACGCTTCACAAGCACGATCTCATCTACCGCGACATCAAGCCAGAGAACTTCTTGATGGGCCTGCCCGGCACAGACACCGCCAACCAGGTCTTTTTGATTGACTATGGCATGGCCAAAACCTACCGCGATCCAGACACAAGCCAGCACATTCCTTTTGGCGACGCCCAGTCATTGTCCGGGACGGCTCGTACATGAGTATTAACGCCCACTGCCGACGCAACCAGTCACGGCGAGACGACCTCGAGGCGCTCGGCCATGTGTTCATGTACTTTGTGCGCGGCAACCTACCATGGCAGAGCGCCAAGACCCCGCTAAACGACACTCGCTATGACTTGATGTGCGAGAAGAAGCAGGCCACAACAGTCGATGATCTGTGCCGGGGCTTCCCCCCTGAGATGGCCCAGTACCTCACCTACACCCGTGACCTGACCTTTGAACAAGATCCTGACTACGACTACCTTCGTGGACTCTTTACCAAGGTCTTGGATGGCGAGGGAGCCGGGTCCGATGGAATTTTCGACTGGATAAAGCCAAAGACGGAGGCGGAAGACGAAGCTACCGTCGGAAAGGCAGAACCAATCACGGCACCCGTAACAACAGCCCCGGCTGCTTTACAACAGCAGGTTGCAGCTAAGCCAGCCATCGTCGCCCAGCCTGCTGAGGAGACGGACGACACGACACCCCGACCGTCTACGCCATCACAGCCCGTGAGTGGCACGGGCGGCGCCGAACACCGGGTATTGGTTGCCGTGCAGCCGCCAGCATCTCCACCAGGCGGGAAACGCCGACGTTCCGAGTTTGCTTCGGATCTCCAGCCACCGGGGCGCAGCATCCGCGCCAAGAAGGCCACGTACGCCTTTTACGACAGCGAGGCCCAGCGGATCCTGGCGACACTGCACCGCGACGTTATGGCTGGCCGCTACACCTTTCACCGTGCCGTCAAGCAAAGCCAGAGCGGCATCGGTGGGAACGCGGCTGCCGCTGCTGCCGCTGCGCTCTCAGCACGAGGCATTGGGGCTGCTGGCATGTACAACCGGTCCATGGGGCAACTGCGTGGGATTGGTAGTGGTGGTGGCGGCGGCGCCGCAGTCATTGCACCGGCTTTTACAGAGCTTCTCGACAAGACACTAGCTCAGGTGATTGGTGAGCTGGAAGACATGTCGGACAAGCTGCTGCAGGATGGCGACTGGACGGGCGCAGCGCGCGTGCACGGCTGGTTTGAGCAGGTGACGGCGTTGATCAAGGAGGAGACGGACCGGTTGGAGGCGGAGCAGGAAAAGAAGAGGCAGACACAAAAGGAGGTGGCGGATGCAGCAGCAGCAGGAACAGAAACAGAAACAGAAACAGAAACGAAAAAGACTGCTTCTGGTCTGGGAGAGAGTATCTCGCCAGCACCGGCTCTGCAGACTAAGCTGGGCGGTCTGCCAAGCTCGCAACACCAATCTTCCAGCAGATCTCTGCTTTTATTTCTGCAGACCCGCTGGAAGTAGACGACGGAGCAGACGACGACAATGACAACGACGACGACGAGCCCCTCGATGAGGCCAGTCTGCGTGCCCGGTACTCAACGCGACCCGGCCTGTCTTCCTCATCTTCCTTGCCTCGGAGGATGTTGGGCAGCCCAAGAGTCCCGACAACATTGGTGGCGTCGGTCCCGACACCGACGCCAGCGGCCAGTGCAAAGCCCTATCCAGGTGCCGGAGCACCAATGTCAGCACCCGTGTCCACGAAACCATATGCTCTCGGCAGTGCGTCGGCAGCCGTGCGTTCTGGCATGGGCTTTCTGATCCAGCAGGCCGAGGACACGATTCTTGCTGCCGATGGTGACGACGACGACAGCAACGCAGATGACGGCGATGATAAATACAGAACCAAGACTGCCAACCAGGGCAGCGACGACAAGATCGACGCCGACGACAGCAACGACGGCAACGAGATCCTGGAGCTTGTATATCGGACAGCCTCTGGCACTCGGAGAGTCGTGCGCGTGGCGGATCAGGACCAGAAAGGCGATGGCCAAGGCGGACGACCCTAGGGAGGTGTCCTCCTCTGTTTTTCTACCCTTTCCTTTTCATGATTTTCATGTCTCCATCACATATATCCCATTTCCTTCTACTGTTTCACTCTTATAGCGTTTCTGTATGAGCGAGATATCCCTGTGCACGCAACTATAAATGCTTTTTCTTAAAAAATAAAGATGACTCGTCAAGCTCTTTAAACAAGAAACAAGGTGCCAAAGATGCTAAAAAATTGATGCATTGGTTTTCTACTATGCTTCCCAATCGGGTCATTTCCACCCCGGTGCCTAGAATGAGTTCGCCGCAGTTACTGGTACAAAAAAAAAGGAAAGCCCAACACATCCGTCGTCTGCACCAACGGTACGACTCTATACCCCTTTGCTCTTCCCTGTCGACGCGTCCTTCTTTTTTCCAGTGGGATAGGTAGGTATACGGTTGCGGATCGGAAAAGGTTGAAGTCGACAATATCGGAGCAAAGAATATCGGCTTAAGCGTAAAAGTTGACAGTCTGAAAAAGAGGGTAGGTGTTAGTTTGTGGACAAGTAAAAAAAAGCAAGAAATGGGAAATGAGAGGGGGAGAACACGTACGTCTTTCTTCTTGGCCTGGACCTCGGCAATGGCGTCCACGTAGTGCTCGTGGCTGATCTGGTTCTTGCCCATGCGCAGCGCAATCATGCCGGCCTCAACGCAGACGGCCTTGAGCATGGCGCCGCCAAACTCGTCCGTGCTGCGCGCCAGCTCGCCCCAGTTGACGTGCGCGCTGACCTTCATCTTGCGGCTGTGGATCTTGAGAATCTGCGCGCGCGCCTCCTCGTTGGGCAGCGGGAACTCGATCTTGCGGTCGAGACGGCCGGACCGCAGCAGCGCCGGGTCCAGGACATCGACACGGTTCGTGGCCGCGAGCACCTTGATGCGGTCGTCGGACGCGAAGCCGTCGAGCTGGTTCAGCAGCTCCAGCATTGTGCGCTGGACCTCGCGATCGCCCGACTTTTCCGAGTCGAAACGCTTTGTGCCGACGGCGTCGAGCTCGTCAATGAAGATGATGGCCGGGGCCTTTTCCTTGGCGAGGGCAAAGCAGTCGCGCACGAGCTTTGCGCCGTCACCGATAAACATCTGCACCAGCTGCGGGCCGGCGAGCTTGAGGAACGTGGCGTCGGTCTGGGCGGCGCACGCACGCGCCAGCAGCGTCTTGCCGGTACCGGGCGGGCCGTACATGAGGGCGCCTGTGGTCGTTAGTCTGTGTCTCTCTCTTCTCCTGTCTTGTCTTCTGGTTTCCAACTCTGCGCATCAGCAACCTACCCTTTGGTGCCTTGATGCCAATCTTCTTGAAGCGGTCGGGCCTCCTTTCATGGGCCACACAATGGCTCGACGAGCTCCTCAATCTGCTTGTCCAGACCGCCGACGTCGCTGCTACTTCTCCGTCGGCTTCTCGTCCACCTCCATAGCCTTGACGCGGCTATCGTATTCGGCCGGCAGTTCGTGTCGAGAATCCAGGTATGAGTCCTTGTTGACACCAATCAGGTCGCCCGGCTTGAGCGTCTCCGGGTCGACAAGGCCGATCAGCCGCAAGAAGATGGTCTTGCGTGTCGAGGTCTTGATGACGGCCGATCTTGCCCACGCGCGTGGCATCGAGGTCAATGTTGGCGCCCTCCTCCGAGGACTCGGCTGTTCGATCGAGGTCCAGCAGCTCCACCACGTTGCCAACCAGGTACGGCAGTTGTCTGAGAAAAAGCGTTAGTCGCGACGCCACGTTTGTTGGTTCTCTCTCTCTCAGAAAACAAAGTCCTCTCACCTGTTGTTAGCAATCCTTTTCCTGGTTGTCCTTGATCTTTTTCGACCATTGTCGCCTTCTCGTGCGACAGCCGCTGGAACTCGCTCCGCATGATCCGCGACTCGTTTCCAGCAGCCTCGGCGTGTGACAATCTCCTGCGTGCTTAAGCTTAGAATCTCGTCCGTTCCCAAACACGTCGTCCTCCTCGGGTTCCGCATCCTGCATCTCGGCATCGCCGTCCGCCTTGGATGCCCGCGCTCGCTTGCCGCTTCAGCAGCCGCCCGGCTCTTTGCTCATTCTTATCCGGCTGGTTCGTCGCCTACCATCCTTCTTGTCGTCCTTTGTCCTCGCGCTCGTGGCGCTCAATGTCGTCGAGCTCTTCGAGTGTGGACATGGTGCGCGGTTTGTTTTTCTGTTGCATCCCCCCAATAATAAGTGCACACACTCATACAATAAAATCTCGACGCAGTGAAGGAAAGTGGACAAGAGGGCGAAATATTCGAGGCCAACCGACGGGGAGGGGAGGGGGGATCGGGACTGTCGAGTGTTGGCAGAGACTTGTTGGAAAGAAAAGAATGAGAAAGATACTCCACGAACCAACGGAGCGTGATTCGATTTCGCGATGTGGGAATGGCGGCAAACGGTTTGAAGTTGGTATGGGAAGATGGATGGAGGGAGGAGAAACTGGCTTTGGGGATTAGTTGGAAACGAGGGCTGCAGGAAGCTTCCACCAGCAAACTGCTCAGGTCAGGCTGGCTTGGCGTTAGCGTGGTGGCTGGGCTTGGGAGCTGCAGGCACATGGCAGGCGCCGTAGCGCGCGTGCACCCACCACCGAGTCGGGCGGGATGGAGCGCCAATGACAAAAGCAGCCAAGCGGCCACAGAACACAGTCACGTGCCGCGTACGTAAGCAACATTAATCCAAAAACAAACACAAAAGACGTCACAACATCGGACTTGCGAAAGTCTGGGCGAAATACAACTGTACGCGATAATTACGTGCAGCCTCTATAAATTAGCAGTACGAGTAAAAAAAATGAAAGAAAAGTAACGGTAAACAAAAGCAATGCAGCCTCGAACCCGGCCCAGATTAGAGGAACAAAAAAGACAACACTGAAAAAATGCCCTGGAAAAGACAGCAGAGACGACTGGACAGGTACAGATCGAAAACAACAACTACTACGGGAAGATGACTGCCGTGCAAAGGGTATTGGTGGCGGGTTTGCGTCCAATGGAAGAGAAGGAAACGACAAACGATCGCAGTCGCAAGGCTACTCGCGTCTCGAGTCCTGCTGGCGACGGGGCAATGTACGGGATCTCGTATCTAGAACACACCTGTTAGCATTACAAGAGCGGACCCAAGGTAGAATTTAAGGGCCCGTGGCACCACAGACATACCGAGTCGAGCGTATCGGCGTCGCGGTACGCGTGGATTGAATGCAGCACGGCTCGCATTTTTTTCCCAAAAGAGCCCGGGGGTCCCCAGCCTAGCGGTGGCCAGCGCCGGTGGGGAAGAATTTCAGAGTGCTGCCACGAGACGAATCAAATCTGGCAGCGTTGAACGTCAAGCTGCGCTCCCCTGTCACCCCGACCCGGCGGGTGGGAAGCTGGAGTAGAAGAGGAAAAACGTCCGAGCATGTGGGGGCCAGACCAGAAGCTAAAGAGAGAAAGAGAGAAGAGAGAAAGTGTACATGAGAGAAGATGAAAGTGAAAATAAAACCTACTCGGATCGTAGTCGGTTGAGCTCTTGCCTGCTCGAGCAACTCCAGAATGCAAAACCCGATGCCTCAATGGCGCAGCCGCAGCATGGTAACGCCATGCTGAATCGTGCTCACGCTCGGCGCACTACGTCAGGCTCGTGTCAACTCGTTGGCACGACCGTCGCGGCCGCCGGACCACCGAGACCGCCGCCGCCCTCGCAGGTCGTTGTAGTTATTGTTGCCGCCGCCAACCGCCGCCACCTGCCTGGTACGGAGAAGTAGCTCGGGTCGGGATTGCTGTTGGACCACCGGGCGCTGCGGCTGCGGGTGCTGCAGGGCGGCGGGCTGGCCGTGTTGGCCTGCTTGGGCGAGAAGGACCGGCGCTCGAGCGACGCGCGCGGCGACGTGGTGCTGTTGCCGGCCGGCGGCGACAGACACGCTCGTGTTCCGGCGGCGACGACTGTGTACGGGTGCAAAGTCCATGGTGGCGGAGGGGAGAAGGAAGGTAGATTGGGCGAAGAGACGGAGTCGAGAAATGAGAAAATGGAGTTCGATGGACAAGGCGCGTGCACAACGCGACGAGTCGTTTTTTGGCGGCTGCAAGCTGTCTGCGGATGATCGAGGACAAAGGGCATAAACTGAGTCGGAATGCACGTCGGGCAATCGCCGAGATGGATGCTGGCACGGACAGCCTGCTCTGGATCTCTCGAAAGCTGGTGCGGGATGCGTGCGGAGAAAGGATCGTAATTTGCTTTGCCAGGATGAGAGCTCTAGTAGAGGTTTAATTGCAGCTTGTAGCAATCAACTGATAGTACGGCCTGCCACAGTAAATTGACAGTGCTTAACGGGCGCTGACACACTGTACGCTATCTTTTCGCAGCACAAAACGATGGTAACAAAATCAAGACACGCGACAGACGCAAACTTGTTTGAAATGACCGCTTTTATATTGTATGAAAGGATGTATATATGTTCGTACAGTGTCGTCTGTCTTCGTGACAGGGCCTACAGAGACACCCGCGTGCTCTTTATGCCTCCTCCTTGCTCTCGCCCTCCTTGCTGCCATCCTCGAGCTGCGTCCTGCGGCTCTCCATGGTCACGCCACAGGCTCTTGCTGGCGCCCTCTTAGCGTGGCCGTCAGGCCCATGCCGCACCTTTCTGCAGGAGATGCACCAGCTGGGCCTGCAGACCCGCAACGGCCAGCCCTGCACGGCGCCCACCCAGCGCACACCCTCCGTGTCAAACGCCTTGCCCTCGATCGCGGACCGCCCACCGAGCAAGCAGCGTTCGGCATCGCGCTCTGCACCAGAGCGCGTCTTGGTAAGGCCCGGGGCCTGCGTGCGTGGTCGGTGCCGGGAACAGCCGGGGCGTGGGCGCCAGGATGGACAGCGCCGCGACAGGTGGGCCGGCGAGACCTCGGGGAAAGTCAGCAGTGCCAGCGGGCCGATTAAACAGCGGGTGCAGCTGCCATAAGACCAGAGTTCTCGGGCGTCGCCCGGCCCTCCTCGACGGCCTTCTGATAGCCACGTTGGCCGCAGCGGACAGGTCGTGGTTGTAGACAGCGCCCGCCTTGCCGCGGCCGCGCGTCAGAGCCGCGACATCTCGGGCGTGACCGCGGCCGGGTCCAAAGAAACTCGGTGAATGCGCATGGCCACGTCAAACATGCGCGTACGGATGACCTCGAGGCGGACGCTGTTGGAAACGCCTCGGGCCACGCAATGCCCAGCTTCTGCTGCTCCCTGTCGACCTTGGCGAGGGCCAGGCTCAGCTCCCGCCGCACGGCCGACCACTCGGCGGCCCGTCAGGTTGTTGTGCTGAAACATGAGCATCAGCGGCGTCGTGCGCAGCAAATGGGTGTACTTGCGCAGCAACTGCGCCTTGCGGATATCGGGCTTCTTCGCACTCGGCGGTTGTGTGGGTGGGACATAGTCGGCCGCAGCGTCAGGCGCACACCCATTGCCGCACCGGCGGCACGTGCGCTCGCAGTTGTATGGAAGCCAGCGCTGGACTGTAGCGATGAAGTTCTTAACCGAGAAGAACAGTAGGGGGGAAAAGAGGACGCGAAAAGGTGGGTTTTGGGACATCGAGGTCGAGTCGAGGTTGAAGTTGAGGCATCACGAAACTACTGGCAGCACGGCATTGTGATGGGCTGCTTTCGGACAGACACCGCCGAGAGAGAGCGGATACCCTGGGGCAGGAAGCCGTGCCGGCATCGTGATGAGCGAGAGGGCAGTTGAGGTTGCGTGGCGGGTGATTGGTCCGGGGTGGAAGCTGGGATGTTGCTCGTATGTTTTTCGCCGTGAAGCTTTCACAGCCTACAACCTTCCGTCCTGTCCTCTAAAAATTCAATCGGCCTTGGCTATCGTCCACTAGAGCCAATCAGCCAGCTGCTTTTCAGGTCCGGCTCCAGGGCCCACACGCACTGGAACTGTCGAGCCTGTCTCGCCAGGAACGGCCAAATTGCCGTCGCTCACCGCCCAGGTACTCCCACCTCTGCCGCAAACCAGTCCTCCCACGCCGTGTTTGGGCCCGGGCCCAATTTAGGAAGCCCCCAATTCGGCCATTTTTGGGGGTTCTTTGCTGCTTCGCTTCTGTAATACTTTGCATGTTGGAAAACCAACCAACTTGAAAGACACGAGCGGCATTTTTCATTTGTCGTCAGGTTGTGCCGTGGACACGTTTGCCACACCATTTCGCTGCCGGCCACGATCCGGTTTGCCATTTTTTGCAGCGTCCACGACCCCCGCCAACAACTTCCTCAGCGTTGCCAATCCGAAACGGACGCTGTCACTCAAGAGATATTAAAGCAGCAGCATTGCGCCCGCTGTGACCTTCGACGTCGTACAACGCTCCAGACACTTGAGGGATCATCTCCAGACTGTATTTGTCTGATTTTTCTTGTGATTTTGTTACGGGGTCACCAGCGCACTAACCCCTGGCCAGATTACCCACTGGCCTGACGGAGTTGTCTGTGACAGTCAACGGGCCGCTCCTGCAGCCGGCTATGGCCTCCTGCCCTGAGCCGGCATGCCTGACAGCCGACGACATTGCGGAATGCCGTGGCGCTCTTGCTTTCACAAACAAGGTCTCGGACGTGCAGGCCGGCTCGCTGCTCATGTGCCTGCACTTCACAGGGCTCGACCGCCACGCCGACGTCATGGCTGCGTGCGCCGATCGCATGCGCAAGGCGGCCGCCCGCGTGGACCCGGCGCCGCTGCTCCAGATCGCCGCTGAGAAGTCGCTCAAGCGCGGCCAGTACAACGGCGGCCTGTGCGACATTGTCGCACCGCGGCGACTCGCACAACACGTTCAACGGTCCACGGCTCGTCCATTGTGGCCTCGCCTTTTGCGTATGGCCAAGCACGGCAACCGGCCTCGACGAGCAAGTCGGCTCGGCAGACCTGCTGGCCAACCTCAAGCACCGCGGTAGCGGCAGGTGTTATGACCACTTCCAGCTGACGCCCGCCGAACTTTATCGAGCCCGCACGCTTCCCGCCATCTACGCCACCACCAACTACGCGTTCCTCTTTGCACCCTCTTCCACCCCGGCATGCGCTACGTCGCGCCTATTCGCAAGCAGCTGCCGTGGCGCACGCTCTTCAACTTGCTGGGCCCCCTGCCAACCCCGTCGACGTGCGTGCGTCGTCCGAGAGGGCAGTCCGTCGCCGCTGGAGGCCCGCATCATTGGCGTGGCGCGCCGCGAGCTGGGGCCTGTCTTTGCCGAGGCGCTGCGCATGATCGGTGCCCGCAAGGCCATGGTTGTCTGCGGCTCCGAGGAGCTCGACGAGATCTCCATTGCCGGCCCCACGTACTGCTGGCGCCTGCAGCGAGGACGCTAGCGGCCAGGTGGTTATTGACCACTTCCAGCTGACGCCCGCCGACTTTGGCGTGGCCGCCTGCCCACTCAGCGAGGTCTCGCCCGGCAAGTCGCCTGCCGAGAATGCGGCCACGATGACGGGCATCCTCAATAACCAGCGCCCGGCAGACGACCCGCTGCTGTCGTTTGTGTTTATCAACACGGCTGCGCTCATGGTCGTGGCCGGTCTCACGGAGCCTCCAGAGGATGGCAGTCCCGAAGACGCCGAGGTCATCACGGAGCGCGGCCCGGCGCCTACGTTGGAAGGAGGGTGTGCGGCAAGCACGGTTGGCCGTCAGCAGCGGCGAGGCCCGGCGGCAGTGGAAAGCTGTTTGTGGAGGCAACAAACCAGATCAAGCCCACTGCGACAGCATAAGTGTAACAACAAAATAGGCATGACAGTGATGTATTTGGATGAGAAATAAAACATAGCAAAACTGACATCTGTTTTTTTCTTTTACTTTTAATTTTGATTCCTTTATTAAATTTACTAGTAATCTTAAGGTTTTTCTTCGAAATTTTTTTTTGGTAACCGTCGACACAGAACATGACAATGGATAAACGTGCAAATCATAAATGGAGATTCTATACTTTTAGTACTTTTAACGACTTTTGACATAACTGCGTGGTACATCATCGCTGAACATAAAATACATCAAACAACAGCAATCCACTCTTAGCGAGAAAGAACGCCACGCACAGCACCCTGCAGCAGGGGCTTGCCCTCAAACACAACGTCCGTGATGCATTTGTCTCCGTGCTGCCCTCGTCCAACCAGCGTGCTGAGCAGGTCGTTGCTCTCCTTGGGCTTGACCTTGTCGTCGCGTCGTGCCAACTGTGATATGGGACACCTTGTTCACACACGTCCAGTCCTTGGCCTGGCCAGCCTCTGCCTACGGCGGCACCGGCGTGGCCGTCCTTGCTGACCAGGCGCACCACGATGGCCATCAGCCGGTCGTCAAATACTAGGCGCTCGAGCTGCACGTCCACCTTGCCAACCTTCAGGCGGACGTGGCACCCACACTACCAGTGGGCGGCTCGGCAGCGGCCTCGGCATCGGCGTGCAGCTTCGTGTATCGCTCCCACAGCTCCGGCCGCTCCTTGGCGCTGGCGCGGTGTATCAGCGTTACGTGGAAAGCCGGCTGCACACGGCGCGTCTGCTGCAGCTGCTTGTAGAAACGGGCCGTGGCTGGCGGCTGGCCCTTGAAAATGCGCTCGAGCTCCGCGTTGACGTCCTTGGCCGCCACGTGCACGCCCATGTACTCGAGCGGCTTCTTGTTAACCGCCTTCTTGACCGACTGGTTCTGCTTCGCGTGTGGCTGGGGCCCTTGTTCTTGGCCCGGTCGATAATTTTCATGGCGCAGTGCCGGCGCGTCTTCGCCAATGGCTGCGTCCACCGCCGCATCCATGGCCTCAGCAGACGGTACCTCCTTGATTAAGTTTTGGAAAGAGCTGGTGCAGCTGCGGACTACTGTCTCCAGGTTCTTGCGGCTGCCTGCCGTGGGCTCAGGTCAATGACGGCATCAAAGGCCTCGTCGGGCGCACGAGACAGATCCAGGGGCTCGAATCGCTGGATGAAGCCCTCCATGATGCCCACCACCTTGCCGGCGTCCGTGATCGCGTGGATGGTCTGGTGGTTGTCGCCGCGCGCAAACACCCGCTCGTGCGTGACGCGCACGGATCGCGTCAATGTCGTCGTGCACAAAGTTGAGCGCTACCATGGTCGCGTTTAGTTGCATGTTCTTGACGTCCGTCAGGATCTGCTTGCGCTCGTGCCGCTGTGCATTGTTGCGGTCGGCAATCACGGCCGGGTGTGTCTGCAGCTCGTCCAGCACCATGCGCGTGAACCGCGGGGGCCGCTTCGTGCCCGTAATGTTGTCGTTCTGGACGTGGCCGTATCCAAACAGGTGGCCCAGCGCAATGGCCAGCGTCGTTTTGCCGCAGCCAATGGTAGCAATGGGCAGTAGGATCACGTCCTTGGTGACCTCGGTCTTGCTAGTGCCGCCGTACATTTGCTCAAAGTTGGCTGCGTCCGCGCCGTTGAGGTGCTTGAATGCCAGGAAACTCGTCGCGCAGCTGGATGATGCCGTGGTATCTTGTTGTAGTCGCGGCCGAGTTTGGGGTTCGCGGCAATGCGCTTGCGCGCGTAGTTTAGGTACTCCTGCGTAATGGCCTGGTGCCTCTTGAAGTTGGGCGTCCGTCCCTGGATCAGCGCCTTGGTGCACTCGCGCCACTGGCGGTACATGAGTATGGCTCCCTCAAACTTGTACTTGAAGAACCAGTTCCTGGTACGGCATGGACTCGGGCTTGGGGGACATGCGGCACCGGATCACAAAGCCTCGACATCGCGCCCGTCGTGCGCGCCCGTCTCTGCCACAGACTCGAGGAACTTGCGCACCTCGCCAATGTCGTTTAGCACCATGAGCTCCGTCTTGATAAAGCCCCACTGCTCAGCATAGTCCTGCACCAACACGCTGGGGTACGTGCGGAACGTGGGGAGTTGAGGTTGATGCCGTGCAGGTAGAGGCCGGCCTTGTCGGGCCCGTAGGCCAGAATGTGCTCCTCAAAGGAGTCGTCGCACAGTTCGGCCACGGCCGTAATGTTGCGCGTGTACAGGTCCCGCGCAAGATCCTGCTTTGTCTTGCCCAGCCGCTGCAGCTGCTGCCCGAGGCGGGCCTCGCCCGCGCTGGAATGGCTCAGCTCAACGTCGCCACGATCGCCCGTGAGTGCTTGCTGCAGACAGCAGCGTGTCGTCTGCGAGGCCAGACACAAAGATGATACAGCCGTTCTCTTTGAGCGTGATCTCGTACGGCCCCTGCGTCCGTGCCTCAATGTTCTCCCACCGCGTCTCGTGCGTCTCGTTGATGTTGAAGAACTTGTCGTAGCCGCGTACGGCAATGGACGGGTGGCCGTGCTCGTTGCGAGTTGTGAACAGGCCGCGTGCGTACGTCGGCAGGTCCCGGCGCTTGTAGTCCCAGTCGTTCATCTTCCAGGAGTCAACATAGTAGCCGGCCTCGGAGTTGGCGACGGCAAACCGGGTCTTCTTGATGGTGAATGCAGACCGTTTCTTCTGCTTGACTGCCTCGTCGAGAACGCGGAGCACCTCTGCAACCTCCTGCACATCCTGCGCCTGGTACGGCACCTTGGGAAGAGCAGGGGTCTCTGTCGTCGTCGTCATCGTCGTCGGGCCGCCGTCGTCGTGCCAGGCACGCCGGCCTCTGTATGTGTTGTACCGTCCATGTGGCGGCTGTGATAGTGGACACTAGCTTCGTGGGTTGCTCCAGGAGTTTCGAGATGTGATGCAGGACTGGCAGTGACGTGTCTTGGTGTGGAGGAAAATCCGTTGTGCCTTGGTGATTGGGGGTTCCTTGGGCCTGAAAAAACTGTGTATAAAAAGAGTGGAGAGGGTCTGGAGCTGTATGTCCTGGTGCAGTGGTAGTAGTGAATGATGTGAAAGATTCGAATGACGGAAAAGGTCCGATGCTGGCCCTGCTGTTCCTTTTATGCTTCGAAAGCGAAGTTTGCGCGGCAGAGCAATCGCATTGGGAGGATCGAGAGGACTTTGCTGCACAGCAGGCTACTCTCCAGGGCGCGGGACAAGGCTGCGCAGCTAGCTGTTCCGGCTTGGGGGTTGGCCTCACGCGTCGAGGGCCGTATCCCGTCGTGTTTCCTCACCTCAGCCCCGCAAAGTGTCGCGATGTGTGGAGGGGAGGCTGTGGACGGCCTATTGTGAGTCAAGCGGTGGGAAGAGGTTAAAAAGGCGGCCTGGAATTGAGGCCCGGGGAGCAGCCAATCACGAAGCTCGTCTGCCGCAAAATCGAGCCTTTAGCGGTAAATTTGGGATATTGATCGCTCATTCCTGCTTCGCCCGCGCGAGCCATAGCTTTCAAAGACGGGAAGGCCTCAGGCTGTGCTAGGAAAAACTGAGGTTGAATACTTTTAGCGCGAGGCAGGCACGGCTGGTGGGGCGAAGCTGCCAACAGCCAGGGACGTCTATTAATACGTCCCGTTGAGGAAAAAGGATGCTGTTCTAGGCCTCGATTGTTGTGCACATTGAACCACGGCAGGTTCAATTAAAATAGACGCAATTATCTGAGGCTCTTGATGTGCCGTTGACTTTTATTTTATTTTATTTTATTTTTGTTTTCAAGTTTGGTAGAATGAATCTTCCAACTGAGTTGTAAATAAAAATTGAATAAAAGTCCACGTGACCTTACACGTGATCACACCCACGTGACATCACTGGAGCTTCTACGTGATGCCGCGCATACGACGAACGTACACTCGTAAATGTTTACATCTGGGCTTGAAACTTGCCGTTTGCCAGATATTTGATGACGCCAAGATGAAGCATCACGCTTCTTTAGACCATAGCAGACAGGGAAGGAATGTAGCCTCTTTGCTGTTGGGCCAATTGCGTGTGACGTCATGTGGCACCCAAAACAGCAGGCACGACCAAGCTTCCCCTCGATCGCTTGTGCAAATCGGGGCACAAATCGACGTTTGCTGCTGGGGCATGTGGGCAGGCGCGATCCAGCAACGTTCGCTAGATTCACAGAGCGACCGCCCATTCGCTTGGCGAGCCTCCTTCCATTGCTCTGCTGGCTCAGCTGCGTCAGTCAGCGCTGCAGCTAGAAAACCACATAAAGTACGCGTTGCGGGAACTAGCAAGTGAAAATACAAACAAAGGCCAGAACCGCAGGGCCCGAACGCACCTTCCCCCCGTGTGACGTGATTGATTCTAGCTCTCCCTTTGGAGACCTTTCAAGCCCTCAACAATAAAAGTGAACCTGTACCACCATCCCCCCCTCATCGTCCTCTTTCCGCGAAAAAGTCCCATCTTCCATTTTCATCTCGCAGGGTGGCTGTTTTCGACATTGCATTCTTTCATTCATCTACAGAGCTTTGGACATCGACGCACCATCAACACTAGCAACACTAACAACTCTTGGTTTTCGATACTTTTAACATAGCCATGAGACTCCTTAAGGCTCTTCTCACGCTCGCCCTGGCGGCAGACGTCGCCATCGCCGCCGACAACTGGCTATACCGTGCCGGTAAGTTTCGTGCATCCGGTTCGACTAGTATCGGATGCCGCGATGTCACCATCAATTAACCTCAGCATACTGACAACCTCATCTTTGCCTCAGCCTACAATAAGTGGCACGAGACGGAGCTGGAACGGTGGCTGGCAGACCACAACATTCCCTACCCCACGCCCTACGACCGCAAGGACCTGCAAGATCGAGTCCAGGCCAACTGGAACAACTATGTTGTTTCTCCCTACAATAGCTGGGACTCTGATCAGCTTGCCTCGTACCTCAAGCTCAAGGGCATTGAGGCCAAGGGCAGTGCGGAAGACAACAAGAACTGGCTCGTCTCGCAGGTCAAGACGCCTTGGACGGAGACAGAGGACAAGACCCAGAACGCCTACACTGATGTCAAGGCTGGATCCTCGACTCATGGACGGACAGCCAGCTCAAGTCCTTCTGCGACCACCACGGCATCCCCGTCCCCCAGCCCTCGTGAGCGCGATGTGATTCTCAAGAATGCTCGCCAAAACCTCGAGTCCATTGCAAAGAAGTCTCACCAGACCTTTGGCTACCCGGCAACTTGGCTTTACGACACCTGGACTGGTAAGGCAATGAAGACATTTGTCATGTCAACAATCATCAGACATTGCGAGAACAGGAGCAAAGCTAACATTCGACTAGAATCCGACCTGAAGAGCTGGCTCGACACCTACGGCTTCCCTGCGCCCCAGCCTTCTACTGTACGTGAATGGACGACTGGCGTCGATGTTTCCACAATTTGAAGTTGATGAGTGGTGCTAACATTTATTTGCAGCGCGACAAACTGATCGCCACTGTCCGCCGCAACTCCCACCTGGCCCTAACCTTCAGATGCAGGAGGAATCTGCCCGCTTGCAGAAGGCTGCCAAGGATGCCTACGCAGAACCTTTCGGACACTCTTCTCAGCTCCTGGAGCGAGGTCCCAGCTGAAGAACTTTTGCGACAAAGAACGGCAATTTTCCCGGTAAGTGAATTGATAACGCTAGTCACGCCATTGCTTCATATGCTGAGGTACTGACACACAACATAGTCCCCAGGGCAGCCGTGCCGATGAGATCCGCGCTCTGATCCGCAGACAGCGTGCCCAGGTCATGGACGATACGTTGCCGCCCGCGTTGGCGCTGCGACATCCAAGGCGGGTAACGAGTTCACCAAGGCCACAGATGCCGCCTCGGAAGCCGCCCAGGCTTGCATTCGCCAAGTTCCGCCGACACCTGGTCTGAGAGCCGCCTCAAGGCCTTCCTCGATGCCCGCGGTATCCCCGTCCCTCACAAATCCAACGCCGATCAGCTCCGTGCCCTTGTCGTAAGAACCCCCCACAAGGCTGCCTCTGGCTGGACCGCCTGGACGTTTGACGACATGTCGTACGACAACCTCCGCAACTACCTGGCTGCGACTGGCGACGATTGCCGCCCAAGAAGGTCTCTGAGAAGTTCTGGCGTTGCTCGCGAAGAGCTGGCTAAAGGCTGCCAAGTCCTACTACAAGTCTGCTTCCAAGGCTGGCGGCAAGCAGTACGCCACTGCCACCTCCGTACCTGTCCAAGGCCACTCAGACCGCCAAGGATAATGTTTTTGACACCCTGGAAGCGAGAGCGAGATCAAGGCTTACCTCGACAGCTACGGTAATTGTACGTATCCATTGGCATTAATATTTCCGGTTCCTGGCCATTCGCTGTTTTATTACGCATGCTTACAAAGTTGCTTCCTTAACAGCACGGTTCCCCAGGGCACCACCACCAACGAGCTGCGCGCATTTGCCCGCCAGCAGGCCACGTTATTTTTCGCTACGGCACGACGACGCCCAGCGGCACTCTCTTCGCCAAGGGCCTCCAAAGGCTTCTTGGAATACGTTTGACTGGGCCAAGACTCAGATTGGCCCTCGGCGCTGACTACGCCCGTGAAAAGGCTGAAGCTTACCGTAAGAAGGCAAGCGACGAGTTGTAAACAGCTGGTCACAGAATCTACAACATTCGAGAGGCTGCCGAGCATGATGAATGGTATCTCAGCACGGAGCTGGCATGAAGTGCAATACTACTTTATTGCGACGGATACGGGGAAATGCATTCCTACAACGTTATGAGGAGAATTGAGGAGGATGCAAAGGAAGTTCGGTTTGTTGTTGATGTGTACAAACGACGCAACCCGGCAGTACCTATAGCAGGCTGCCCCCAAAATGTATTTCCAATCGTTTTACCTCAGTTCGAATGATTTCAAATAGTCTCTGTCATCCAATTGTAGTGACTTGTATGACGAAACTGTTGATGTTCTTGAACGTTGCCCGCGATTTAATTCTCCCACAAATGGCCATCACGCCGTGTCTGATCGTGGGCTTTGCATCAGGTCAACAGAGTTCCTTGCGCACTACAAAGTATGTGCTTATTTTTTTCAATGCTTTACCCTGTGGCTGAGAGCTTGCCATGATAACAGGCAGAAATTCGTTGCGGTGTCGATCCAACGTGGCTTGAAACTCGATTTGTGCCACAACAAAGCCGCTTTTTGCGCTCAATGGCATATGCTGTAGCTTTGAAGAAGAAAAAAAAAATACACTGCGTAAATAGGATAAAGGCAGTCTGGTCAGTGTTGGCTGGAGATAAAATCTCGCAGCCATTCATGCTATGGGCTTCTGATATCGATCCGGGAATGATAAAAATCCTTTCTTTTGAAATCACCGACGGCACTCCCTAGGACAGCCCCTGTTCAACGTCGCATTTCCAATTCATGTAGATTCTCCTTCCCGGATTCCGAGGCAGATGTCGACGGGTCTATCTCTTGTTCGGTCCTCAACTCTAAAAACCAACCCCTGTACCGCCATGATGGCTCCCACAAAATGTGCATCTTTCATATCCCAGTGTAGTTTTCCATAAAAATGGAGCCCAGTCCCTTTTCCCCATCAGATACTCTGCATCGTTGATCTCGCGGACGTACCATCTTCTCTGTTTATTTTTTTTTGTTTCTTGACAGTGCCTCCTTTTCCCACTCTCCAAATCCAGTCAGTCCTTACAGTGCCGGTCACCTTCTTTTTTGTATCTTGTTTTAATACTTTCTTTTCCTCTCGACTTCGTTCTGTCAACACCATGAAGGCATCCATGACATCTACCGCTGCGGCGGTTATTTCTCGCCTGGCTGTGTCCGTCTCCGCCCATGGAAACATCACGTCGCCTCCGGCGCGCTTGACCGGCCCCGGAATGGTTGCTGCATGCGGCCAGACCGCCGTGGATGCCGTTCTCAAGGATGGCACCATTTCTCTCGAGGACGTCAACCTCGCCGTCCGCCGGATGTATCTACTCGCCTCCCGCTTGTAAAGAGAAGGAAATAGAAGATAAAAAAAAAGTACTAACACCAACCACCCCCAGGCCAGCTTGACCTCTGTCGTGGAGCCGTCTTTTCCGACAACCAGGACCGTGTCCAGACGTACCAGCCCGGCCAGGTGGTTAACATGACCGCTCAGATTCCCATCTCGCACGAGGGCCCCATGAACGTGGTCGATTGTGTCGACGCCCAAACAATACGATTTTGAGCTCGGGCGCCAACCTAATGTGTGTTTGAGAGCTACGCCGACGAGAAGCTGGCGGTTGCTGCCGGCCAACAACACGGCGTTTAGCGTGACGATCCCCATCGACCTGGCAGAAGATGCATGCCTCGTGGCCGGCGGACTGTGTGCTGCAGTGGTTCTGGTTTCGGCACCAACGCCAAGCAGACGTACGAGAGCTGTGTCGATTTTATGGTTGTGTCAATTGACCAGATTAATTTGAGCATTGTGGTCGTGAGAGTGCATCTTTTGTGGTGGTCTATCGGTGCACTGGGTATTGATGTTAACTTATAGCCCTTTTCAAATAGTCACTTGTGAATTAGGGGACGCTTAGGTTTGTTTTCATAAGATATATTTTATATAAAGATTATTACAAAAAAAAAAGCAAAGTGAGCCAAACTTACCAGGTAAAAGGTTATACAATCTTCATCATCACGGCGATGCAAAGAAAGGTCCTGCCAGAGAGGGAAAGCAAAAGACACGTAAAGTCAAAATCAAAGCAGAAAGCAGAGCAAAAAAACAAGCAGACGCAGAGACAACAAAAAGAAGGGATGGACGGCCTAAGCAAACGAAACATCTCGCTCAGCTCCTCCGGGCTCGTCGAGCCATTGAACAGATCCGTGTACTGGCTGTCGCAGAAGGCTACCCAGCTGCCAGAGAAAAGGGGGCGCGCGCCTGTGCGTCTGGACGGAACCAGCAGCAGTGAACCAGTCGTGCGCGAAGAGAGGTTGGAGGCGGCGAAGAGAACTCCCGGTTGATGCACGTGGTACAGCGCTCCAGAGTGATGTTATCGTTCTGATCCAGCGCCTCAATGCCCGCCAGAAGTTATATCGCTGTGACCGACTGCAGAGGCGGACGAGGCGCTGCAAGAACACGATGCGCGCGTGAAGCTGGTCTCCCGCTGGACGTAGCCAGGTAGACATAGAGGCTCGGTGGGCTGTGTCCCAGATCTCGTGCTCTGCAGCGGTCTGGCCACCGCCAATGCGCTCCAGGTACGCCGTGGGAGTGAGGTAGCTAGGCATGTTGGACGAGGTCGAGGAGGAAGTAGAGGAAGAGGAAGAGAAGGACGACGGCTGGCCAGAAGACATTATTTTTTGTTCAAGAGTGTATCCTGATTTTTACCTTGCCCGGTGATTCTAGGTTGGTAGAAAACGTGAAAGCTAAAGATCAAGATGGTCGTGTCAAAAAAAAAAGATGGCTTCTTGAGGCGAGTTGTTGTTCTGGGTGTGTGAGATGAATATCAACGTGTGACTGAAGAATAGAGGATTTGGATTCTGAGGATAAGACACGGCGACATATTTATGTAGCTTTGAAGATGCTGAATACCGTGATGTGAACATTGTGAACGACATGTTCATGGGTTGCCGAAGCTGTTCATCGTTTTCTTTTGCAAACAAAGCGCAGGATATTGTTCATTGGTTTTAGCAGACAGTCAAAGTCCATGTTTATTATTAGGGGGCAGAACAACAAAGAAAATTGAAATTTAAGAATAGCCGCTTGGTATGGCATTGTATCATTGTAGCTGGCTTTGGAAGATGGACATGCAGACAAAAGATAATAAACAAAATACCAATGGGTGAAAACGGGAAAACAAATCAGACGTCAGGTCAGCTTTTATTTATTTTTATATATTGGAAAGAGAGACAAGGTGCCACGGAAAATCTCGGCAAAGGAGAGGTTGTGTTGTGTAGATTATGGATCCAAGCACTAATCCGAACGTGCCCCGCAGGTCGGTTTTGGCCCGACTAGCGGCGCTGACCACTCAACTTACACGCAAATGTCAACGGCTGTTATCGGAAGACCCGAAAATACCACTGCCATCTCGGCGCGTTTTAGGCGCTAGGGCCCTGCGAGCAACTGAGAGCCCTGAGCGCCACTAGAGCTCTGGAAGTAGCGGACAGCGCCGACGGGCTAGTTCCTCAATGAAACTCAACCGCCGAGCTTATCGGCGACAGCTTGGTCCCCTCCTCGCTGCGCAAAAAACACCCACAACCGCGCCGATAAAGGCCAGACGGAGTCTCACGAGGAGGGGAGTGTGGGTGGGAGCTTAAAAGGCGTCATGGGCCCAGTCCTGGTGGACGCGAGCGTCTTCTCCCCCTCTCTTATTCTGTGACTCTTACTCCCTCGTTTTCGTCCTCTTTTCCCTCATCTCCCGCCCCTTCTCTCTCCGTCTGCATTCTGCCGTTCTATATCCTCGCACCAGACACGATGCTGGACTTGATTATCCGCAATGGACGCATTGTACGTTTTCCCTGCACATACTTCTTTGCAGGGCCCCTCTAACGTCGCCAGGTCACTGCGGCCGAGATCCTGCGGCCGGCCTCGAGATCGGCATAAAGAACGGCAAGATTGCCGCCATTCGGCATTGCCCTCGATGCCGGCCCCGACACGGAGATTGTCGACGCCGAGGGCGCCTATATCACGCCCGGTGGCGTCGACTCGCACGCACACATTGAGGCAGGACAACTCGCCGACGGGCGACACGTGGGAGACGGGCTCGCGGTCGGCCATTGCCGGCGGCAACACGACGGTCCTCGCGTTTGCCTCGCAGCGCCGCGACGAGACGAGCCTGCTGCCGTGCGTCGAGCGGTACCACGCCAAGGCCACGGGCAACGCCTACTGCGACTACGGCTTCCACGTCATCATGACCAACGTGACGGAGCAGGTGCTGGAGCAGGATCTGCCGCTGCTGGCCGCCGCGTCCTCGGCCTCGCCCCACGGCATCACCAGCGTCAAGCTGTACATGACCTACGTGCCGCTGCGGCTGGGCGACGGCGACCTGTTCAGCATCATGATGGCGGCGCGGCAGCTGGGCGTCACGACCATGGTGCACGCCGAGAACGGCGACGTGCTGACGTGGCTGACGGAGCGCCTGGAGAAGCGCGGGCTCGTGGCGCCGCGGTACCACGCGCACTCGCGGCCGCAGCTGCTCGAGGCCGAGGCAACGAACCGGGCGATTGCGCTGGCGGAGCTGGTGGCGCAGACGCCCATCCTGCTGGTGCATATCAGCGACACGGGCGCCACCAAGCGCATACGCGAGGCGCAGACGCGCGGCCAGCCCGTGTTCGCCGAGACCTGCCCGCAGTATCTGTTCCTGACGCGCGAGGAGCATCTGGACGCGCCGCACGGCTTCGAGCCGCCAAGCACGTCTGCTCGCCGCCGCCGCGCGACAAGGCCGCGCCAGGCCGTCATCTGGACGGGTCTGCGCAACGGCACGTTTGCGGTGCTCAGCTCCGACCACTGCCCGTTCAACTTTGACGACGCCGTGACCGGCAAGAAGACGTGCATCTCCGCCGAGTTCCCGTGGGCCGCTTCCGCCACATCCCCAACGGCCTGCCCGGCGTCGAGACGCGGCTGCCGCGGCAGACCGCCTCGACCGGCTGCCGCTCACCAAGCTCGTCGAGGTCACGTCAACCAACGCGCCAAGCTGTACGGCCTCTACCCCAAGAAGGGCGCCATGATGCCCGGCCTGTCGGACGCGGACCTCGTCGTGTGGTACCCCGGCGAGGGCTCGCCCCAGCGCCCCGCCGCGCTCGACGGCCTGACCATTACCAACAGCATGCTGCACCACCGCATCGACTACACGCCGTTCGAGGGCCGCCGCGTCACCAACTGGCCGCGGTACGTCTTTCTGCGCGGCAAGGTGGTCTGGGACCGCGACGGCGAGGGCATTGTCGGCGGCAAGGGCTTCGGCCAGTTTGTCGAGCGCGAGGCCAGCACGCTCAACGATATCTGCAGCGGGTCGAGGAGGCGGGGCCCTTTGACGAGGAGCTGCTGTGAGGCCGTGCGTTGAAAAGTGTAGATAAAATAATAAGAGCCTAAATTTAAAACTACAAGATAGACTCGAGAGCGAGCCTTTTATAAATTAATGAAAGTAATATGCACTTTTACTCAGTAAAGCTGCTTTCTCCGCATGACCAATATTGGCATCAGGCAGTGTCAAGAGACCAACTTTCTTTCGACACGGACGGAAGAGCACGCGAGCAATCTTGACTTGAAAAACGACTCTACGGTACGACGTAATCTCGCTGGGCCGCATCATCATCCGTGCCGCAAAATGAACCGCCGAGGGACGCGGGTTTTGTTGCTGAATGCGGTAGGGTCGGTCGGCCAATGACAGGAATCGAGTGGGTTGCCCTACTTGATCCATCACTCGCACCACAGCCACGTCGTTGACATCCGTACCACCTTTTCAAACAAGACGGGATATTTTTACTCCCACAGAAGGTGAATGGGGCGAAATGCACCCTCACCCTCTTGCAACAAAGCGCTCGATGCTGATTCTACTCATTAATTCGCTATCTTAATTCTTCAATCTTAATCTTGAATCCTAAATCCTAATTCTCATCCCGCCTTCTGTCGTCTTCTATCGTCTCTGTTTGCCTTTGTCCGCTCAAGCAGAACGACATGCCTTCTCTTTTCACCATCGTCGCGATTGTCGGCCTCTCGATTGGTGACGCTGCAGTTACTTTTCGATTACTACGAGGGACGGATACAGCCCTTCTACCCACGACCCAAAAAGACCATCCCCGAACCCCGCGGACATGTCCCCAGGACAGAAAAATTGGGCTGAAGACATTGATACCGTGTGCGATAATCATGAGCGCTTCGAACGTCTCCGATATGGACCGGACCCCGGTGCCGAGGTGGTCGGCTACCCAGCCAAAGGCGGCCTCTACGCCATGAGCAAGGCGTCCAGTGTGGAGGTCGAGTTCCCTGGGTTTCAGTCGATTCGACACAGCGGCAAGCAACGATACCGATACGGAGGAGGCGCTTTGCGATAACAGTGAGTCCACAACTGTCCACAGATATTCACAACTACATCTTTCACGAATATTGCGGTGGACCATATATCTAACGGTGGCTAGTGCGGCGGCTGGGTGCAGTGTGGTGGAAGACACAATACGATTATACGATGAGCCAGATTGGGGTCAGGTCGCCCAGGAACCCCAAAAGGTATATCTTTGTAGGCTGGCCGGCTGCTGGCGGTATCTGGGTTCTCACTGCCACTGAGCTCGATGGCAAAAGTACAGGAATCATACACAACGCCCACAGCATGGAGGAGCGCTGCACGTGATTGAGAAGCTTGGAGGGAAGTTTTTATGAGAATCCAAAGGACTGCCTCGACTTGGACCTGCCTTGATGCAGACGGAAGAAAACTCGATATCTCTTACAAGACGGGATGGTCGGTTATGGCAGAAAGGATGATCACCTTGATTATTTGGCTTATCGACCTGACGGTCAACTATGAGCCATGTTTTTTGAGACATTAGAAAAGCCAACCGAAGAGAAAACAGACTATCGATTGACTGCTCTGTTCCTTTCATAAAAATCTGCTGGCCACAAAGTGTTTTTGATATTAGGCCAGACATGAGCCAGCTCTTAACGTGGCGTTTCCAATGCCGCGGGTGCCGTTGAAACGTACCGACATACGCACAGCCGGCGTCTGCTGAAAACAGAACAGCCGAATCACAGAAACAAATGGTAGGAAGGAAGCTATTCTAACGCGAACGTCGCGCTTCAAACAGACTGAATGCAGACTGAATGCATTAGTGGCTCATGGTCGTGTGCGTAGAACGAGGCAAGATCGACTGCGGACATGTGGTTTGAATAAGGACGACGTTGATGGTTAGATAAGTATGCACATGCCCCATTTAACAAGTATCATTGAGGGACAGCGGCTGTACAATACAGAAAATGCTGCGTTGCGTTTGACGTACGTAGTGGGAACAGCGCGGTTTTCGAGTATTTGCTAGCATCCCGTTGGTCAGTTTTGGCTCATCGAGCTCATACGGTTACTGCAGCCCGCTCTCTCGTATAAACGTAATAAATGTAGTATAAAGAAGGCTGTATAGATCCATGAACTATGGCGGGGCAGTAGAGATGACCAGGGTTGTAAGTTGACTCTATATACTTTATATTCGGGGCCCACTAGCAAGCTGACCGTACTCGTATTCTACTTCCACTTGCTGACCACCCCAAGCTTATAGGATGCCATCGACCTTGGCTCAGTCCTCGCGTTATAGAGCATATATTTATATTAAAAATCTGTCAAGGTATAGCACAATCGTCCAGGATCTACCTGCCCGGCATGGCCACCGAGTTCACATCGTCCACCAGCTCGGCACCGTCAACCTGTACCGGCTGGCAGTCCTGCAGCACAAAAAGCATGCGCCCACTCTGTGTCACTGGCGTTGCGCCACGCGTGCATGGTGGCGCGCTGCACGGCAACATCGCCGCGCCGCATCGTGTGCACCTCGCCCGAGTCGAGGATCAGCTCGACCGTACCCTCGAGCACGACGCCGTAGTCGAGGCGGTGCATCGCCGGCACGTTGCCCGGGCAGAAATCAACCACGCGGCAGACGGTGCCGCCTTCGCGGACGAGGCTTGGCGTCGGGCCTTTGTCTCCACCGGCCACAAACGCCTCGTGCGAAGCGCAGATCGGTGTCGTCGTTGAGATTAGGCGGGAACGTGGCCGTGCTAAAGGGCTCCGTTATGTATGCCGTACCGTCGCGGAGGTTGCGCCATACGGCGTCGCGTCCCGAGGCGAGAACAGCCTTGCCGGTGGCCTGGTCGTGCATGGTCACCAGCTGGCGGATGACGGGCAGGGGTGACATGTCGGCCGAACCGTTGGCGTTGGGAGTGGAAGATGGCGCTTCCATTTTGACTGGCTGTTAGAGGAAGAAGAAAGTGAAGAAAAAAGATGGCCGTAAGAAGAGGACGAGGACAACAATGGAAGTGATGATGGTGCCGGGTAGATTGTGAAGAGATGCGAATAAAGTATAGTTAAATAGGCTCCAATGCAGTTTGTGTCATCAACGGTGCGTAAAGTATCAAAATACAGCCATTGGCCAACGTGACACGGCTTACATGGCGTCTTTCGTCTTTTCCGAAGAAGTCGGACTAGCGCAATCGACACACTTTGTCGTGCCAACCCGGGCTGACTGACGCCTATGCCAGAGGCAAAAGCACCCGGCCGACTATTTTATGGCTTATATCTCCCGGCAACAGCTGGGCTACTTTGGGCCGGAGATGCAACTCTACTTCCTCGTCCTTCAAGAATATTTGCGTCTGCACTTAGTTTTGGCAAGGCGTCGTGGCGGCAAGTCCTCCTCCCTTGCTATGGCATTCCGCGTACAATTCTGTCCATTGAAGTCAAGGGTCACGAAATACTGACGACATGGAATAGACTGCCGGATCGAGTTTGTTCTACTCCCGACCGGCATACCCATGTGCATTTATGGCGAGAGACTAAGGAACTGGACCCTAAAGAGTTGTCACGGAAGAAGAGGCATGAGCTTTACAGAATATGCTTTTATAAAAATCAAGGTACTTCAAAATTAATCAAAGTTATTATTATGACTTTGCCAAGCACAACATATGTCACGTGCCCACGCGACCCGAAAGGCTCCTTCCCCCTAAATTTAGCCTCACATTTATGCTGATTGCAGCACGCTCCCAATCTCCACATCCTGACAAAGCTGACAAAGCTTCACGATTGGCCTTTTCGAATCCAACCATGCATCTTTACGAATCATTATTTTACAGCCGGTGAAGGCCGACGCACGGACACTGGCGCAACGCGGCGTGCCTCTCCAACAGCCTCGGCGATGTTGACGAGACGTGCGGCGCTGGCCTTTGTGCTCGGCGTCGTAGCACTGGCAGCCACATGGGCGGTGTTCTCACAATCCCGCGGGTCTACGCTTGAGGGCGGTGCGTTGGACAGCTCCCAGAGCTACCCGTGACCCGGCAGCGCCCCTCCAGTTCCGCAGCGACGGGTCGTTTCAGATCTCCATCTTTGAGGATCTGCACTTTGGTGAGAGTAAGTTCAAGATCCTACACTCAACACTCCACTGTCACCTTTCTTCTTCGTCCACTGACAAACAAGATGCCTGGGAGCATTGGGGCCCGCAGCAGGACCTCAACTCGGTCTGTGTGATGGAATCTGTGCTGGATGCCGAGCAGCCCGACCTCGTGGTGCTCAACGGCGACCTCATCACGGGCGAGAAACACCTTTCGCGCGAACAGCACGGCCTACGTGGGCCAAATTGTGGCTCCCATGATCCGGCGGACTGTGCCCTGGCATCAACGTATGGCAACCATGACAGCGACTTCAATCTGTCCAGGACAGCTCTGCTGGCGCGCGAGCAGCAGCAGAAGCCAGCGGGACTGGCCCGCACAGTCAACATGCTGCCCGACGCGCCCCATGCGGGGGTGACCAACTACTATCTCCCCGTGTTATGGGTCAGACTGCCATATGCATACGGGCAGTAGCAGCGCGGTGTCTCTGATAACGATGGCCGATGCATCCCTCTCCTTGATCCTTCTGGTTCTTTGACAGCCGTGGGCGGGTTCGAGTACCAGCAAAAGGACGCAGCAACCGGCGCACGCATCGGCAAGGAGAACTGGGTCGATTCCGCCGCGGTTGCCTGGTTTGAGACGACACAGGCAGCTCTGCCTAGCCAAATACGCAAGGGCTATCCCGTCTCTGGCCTTTGTCCATATCCCACCAAACGTGGTGTATGCCCTGCAGATGGACAGCACTGCGCCTGCCGGCGGTGGTATCGATCCACATCGCCAGCCGGGCATCAACGACGACAAACCACTGGCTCAGCAAGCCCAGGGATGGTGCGAGGACGGCACCAATGGGCCCATCGAAGCCAAGGCCAGCACCACGGGCTGCGCCTATGGCGGCCAAGACGGACCCTTTTATGCGCGCTTGTTGCACACTCCGGCAACGGCACTGGTGTCATTGCGCTATTTTCGGGCCACGACCACGGCGATACGTGGTGCCACACCTGGGAAGCAGGCCACACTGTCCCTGGCGCCGGCGTCCGGGAACAGGCGTCCACATCTGCTTTGGCCAGCACACGGGCTATGGTGGATACGGCACGTGGACGCGAGGTGCCCGGCAGGTTCTTGTCACGGAATCGAGCCTGGCAGCGGCGGCAGCTGCGCGTCGGCGGCCGGTCGTGGATACGTGGATCCGGCTGGAGACCGGTGCCGTGGTTGGCCGTGTCTCGCTAAACGCAACCTACGGCCAGGATGCATATCCAGCAACACCCGACACACACACGCATTGCCCAACGTGTGACTCTGGACCACAAACAAGCGCCAAAGCTGCAAGTGCAAAATGGCAAAAAGGCAAAGGAGGGCTGGAAACAAATTTGATGGAAGACGACCAACCCAGGACAGCACAACAAAAGGCAACTGGAGGAACATGGGACAAGACGATGCTGGATTTGCGGAGCAGCTTAATGCTCGTTTGGGACTTCCGAGAGAGCCTTATTATGTTGGATCAGGAAGGTCCATTGGCACCGCCCGCGTGGTGTACGTGAGGGAATGCATTCAGTACCAAAGAAAAGACGCTAAAAGCTATTTTTTTATCAAAAAAAAAGATAACGAGAGCAGTCGTGATGCCGGGGAAGCCGACCGACTGAGGCAAAGAGTACTTCGTCTTGGGGCTAGCACCATCTTTGGATCTGTTTTATCTCGTCTCTTATTCTCAGTTGGAAAAATCTGGCAGCAAATGGTATCACCGTCCAAGGTATCATGGACTAATGTATCTTGGACAAGAGGAGGGTGTAGATGATCTACGGAATATTATGTGGAGTAACCTCCCATTGTCCACTCTTTTTTTGGTGCTGATTTCCTTCTAGAAGCTTGGAAGAATGGTGGCAAACAACTCTGTTCAACACATCAAGATGCTCGTTGGAGGCGCAGCGAGATAATAGACGAGTTGTGTCGGAGAGCCTTCGCCTACGAGATACGGCAAAGATAGAAGGGTGGGAGATGGGGCATCTAAACTCGTACGACTACGTGGTGGTTTCTAGAAGCAGAATGGAAATCCTTATGAAAAAAGGAAGAAGGGATCGTCAAGGCGTTTCTCATAGCAAGGACCACAGAGTGCAAAGCGGACGGAATTGCAGGTACATATGTCCCGGTCACCGCTTAATCCCGCTTTTGGATACCACTCTTGTCAAGTCCGAGTGATAACTCAATCTGAAAAACAACTCATTGAGGGGCTTACGGTTCCAACTTTTGACATGCCCTGCAAGTCGTGGAGGTGAACCTTGGCTTCCAGAGGAGACAAGAGACAAGAGCGTGGTCGCGGTGCCACATCGAGGCCGTAGTCCATGCGAGATACTGCTTCCGCTCTATTCATACTCGTAGCTGGCAGCCAAAGCTTTTGGATAACTTTTGGATAACTATTGGATAATATTTATTACTCCGTACATTCGACGCTACCGAATTCTGTTTCGCGCAGTTTTCAGAGAGGATCGTCTCGATTGTCTCTTTCTCTCAATCTCTCTCCTTGCAGGGTTATTGTAGGCTTCTTTGGTTTATGCTCCGAATGGACCATCCAATATGTCGGCCACGTATCATTTGATCGTAGGAGCAGCAAAAGCAGCTTCCTCTTTGGGATAGCTGTTCTTTGGGAAATCATTCGCAATGGCAACGGAGGACAGTGGAGAGATAAGGCGCAAGCAGCAGGGTTGGCTTGCAATCCCTTTCCCCACCAATCTCTCTTCGAAGGCAGGCCAGTCTCCACTCTGCGGTCTTGGCAGTCTCCACTCTGCGGTCTTGCCCTGGTGGAAACGGAGGCTCAAAAATAGGGAAAAGACGAAGAGCTACATGTACGATGCTGGGGTCTGGAGCAGTCCTTTTATTTGCATGATAGACCGAACCTCCCTGGTACGCTCCGGTTTCTCTTCATCTGCCGTCCTACCTGTTGGTAAGAAAGCATTTGTTGGCCCTTACAAGTACAGCGGCTGTTGCGGCTTTGTATTTGATTTCCTATTCACAATGTACAAATAATGTATGTACTCGTAATGTACTCGTACATGCTGCAAAACCGTTTCGCACACGCACCATCGGTCACGGCATTTACGCCCTGTCATCTGACCATATCATTGGCTCTTCTCTTGAAGACCGGCAAGACGACCTTCCCGGTCGAGACAAGTTCTCTGCGCAGTCGTGGCCAGATGGTGGCCCCGGCTTCAAATCACCTGCCTAGTCTCGGTCAATCTTCCAATGTCCTTGGTGCATCTATCAGTGCTTGTGGAATCCGTGAAGATAAAGAGGATCGTCTGGGGGCTGTACGGAGTACAACTACAAATAAACACTGGAGAAGGATGAGGAGGCTCGGAATGGCAACTCCTGCCAGGGCTAACACCACCAGTAAAGTCAAGGTCGTTTTTTATCTGTTGACAACAGCACTACGCGTCCGTCCGACCGGCTTCACAGCAGGGGCTCGTACTTATAGTCATGAGGATTGTGGAGTGTCTGTGGTGTGTCCGTGGTTGGTTTGTGGGGAGAGTGCCTCAGTCCTTATCAGTGAGGTGTTCAGGTTTCATCCAGCTGCTGAGTATTGCTCCTGGGGTAGGGCCTTTCAGCGGGCCCACTGTTGGCCGTTCAGGCCCCATCCCGTGGGATAGATAGTGGCCAAGGATCCACTGTCCAGGCACTCGGGCGAGACATTCGGGGCGAAAAACAGAGAAGAGGCAGGCGTACAGTGCGTGCGCAGACGAGCACAGGTATCAAAGCTGCTGGGGACGACCACAAACACACAGTGTTCAAGGCACATCTGGCACTGTATATGCACATTATCAGAAGTCAATAACGGCACTTTGCTCTGTCTTATCGCAGCACCAAACACATGCAGCGTATGAGCTCATACCGGCGCGGCATGTAATGTGGATGAGACGGGCTAGGCAAGGCTTCTTCCAAGAAACGCCTGCGCCCCGAGTCGTGCAGGACCAAGAGCAACGGCCGATATGGCACCTGCTTCCCCCTTTCTCTGTCGCTCGCATATCCAGAGATAAGCTTTTCTTGAAAGAGGAAGCAACAAACGAAGTGGCGTTCGAACCAAGACAAGGAAAGACCCGGGGTCCTCTAGATAGCTTGTGCTTTGGTTCCTTCAGGGCCTCCTTTGGCACCCGCCCACCCCTCATTGCCCTATCTCTGTTTTGTTTTCCTATTGCCCCCTTCCACCCGTTCTCCATACCAGCTGCGTCTCGGCGGCGCCGAAGCGGGGGTTTGCGCCCATATTCATCCAGAATGGGACACACTCTGTCCGTATTTGAAGACACAACACCTCTGCTTTGCGTCGTCCTTTCCTCCAGCTCTCCTCCAGACTGCAATGGAAAGCTGCATAAAGTTGGTGCATTCAATCGCGGTCACAATGCTCCGTATTTGTGCTATCGACAGCATTCCCTCCGGATGCAACACCACATCCATGATAATGGACTAAACATGACAAACAGGAATTGCAAAGGCCCTTGTCAACTACTCAGGATTGTCCCTTTTTTTGTCTTGATGGGCGATCCTGCACCGCAACATCTTTCCAGAAAGGATGAGACAAGACTAGCTTGAAAGAAGGACGCGATCCAACGGCCACCGAGATCTCATGAAGCAGGTCAAAGTCCGTCTCTGATAGGAACACATCAAAGACACTAGAAAGGCGATAGAACAACAAAAAAACGCCTGCCGCCAGGGACGGTGATCCCGGAGCGTATGCACTCTCGATCGTTAGCGGGCAGAGCTAGACGAAGAAGCTCGCCATCCTGCAGGTCGATGGCACACGTTTGCTTTCCCGATCGAGCAGTTTTTCACCAATAGAGTGTGCATGTACCGAAGCCGTGTGGGCGGGTAGAAACAACAACGAAATCAAAGGCAAGAAATAAAAAGCAGCCAGACGTGGCAGCAAAGCCTCCCAAGCAAGCCAAGCTCAGCCAACAACGGCCTCGAAGCGCGTTGTCGTGGCAAAAGCTTGGGCAACGCCGCCAGAAAGGAAAAGAAAGCTTTTCTCCTGCTCGAAAGCCCTCCATAGCCACGCTGCAGACGGGAGACACAAGCACAATCTTACACCAGCCGCAGCCTGTGCGACCTCACTGGGGGTCTCAGAAAAGCACAAATTTAAGGATGGACAAAAACGACAAGGAGGACCAAATGAGAACCAAGTATTTTATCAGCTGCACACCCTCCCTTTCCACGCCCCAAAATACACAACGCTCGGAAAGGATGCTCTGGAACAGTACATTTGCCCCCTTCCTGTTCATACCTTCTTCTTTCATCTAGAACACGGCCCCTCCCTCCATCCTATCCTACATCATCATCCCATTGGCGTGTGGGCGCTTCCTTTTACATGTACACCCACACACCCTGTCAACTCACCATATCCCACCTTGCCCTGGTCGCTGTGCACCCTCTCCCCGGCCCGCCTCTTTCTTCTCGCCTGTATCCCGACCCCTTGTCACTCTCTTTTCTGTTTTCTTGGGTCTCCTCTCCTCGTCCTCCCCAACCTATATAACTCATCCAGCACCCGCTCCCTGGATTTTTGATTTTAGGTTTTCTTTTTTTATGCTCTGGATAAGCTCGTTCCCACAGGCCTCGACTATTTTATTGACTATTTTTCATCAACACCTTTTGCAATTCCCTTGTTCCCCCAGTCACGTCGACGGTAGCCAGCCCGCCATGTCAAAAGAAGACGTGGAGGTCCAGACCCAGGCCCTGCCAGCCTACAATAGAAATGAGGAGAAGAACACAGACAAGGTTATCGAGGGCAGTGCCGCCCTAGGCAGCGTCGAGCGTGTCCAGGAGTACGGAGCTATGTCGAGCGTGGGTAAGTTGCCAAGTGTCTCTATTCTCTAGCATCACATCATGTGGTTTTGTGCATTCGACTTCTCTTTTGTTTGACCCCTCTGGTGCCTTCGTCGCTGACAAGAACAGGCTCAAGTCGCGTCACATCCAGTTCATCGCCCTGGGTGGCACCATCGGTACTGGTCTCTTCCTCGGCATTGGATCTGCTTTTACTCGCGCCGGCCCCCTCTCCGTCATCCTAGGCTATTCGTTACGGGATTGCCATCTTCGCCATGATGCAGTGCCTCGGTGAGATGGCCACCTGGCTACCGCTGCCCGGTGCTATCCCGCAGTTCTGTGCCCGCTACGTCCGACGATGCCCTTGGCTTTGCTGTCGGCTGGAACAACTGGTACGCGTCCGCCATTTACGATCTGCGCCGAGATCTCGGCTGCTTCAGTCGTCATTGGCTACTGGCCCGGCGCCGACCACATTAATGTGGCCGTCTGGATCTCGATCCTGCTGGTGCTCGTCGTTCTTGCTGAACATCATTGCGGTGGCCATCTACGGCGAGGCCGAGTGTCATCTTTGCCTCGGTCAAGAATTGTCACCATTGGTCGGTCTGCTGATCATGGCATTTATTGTCATGCTCGGCGGGCAACCCGCAGCACCAGCGTCTGGGCTTCTACTACTGGCAGCACCCGGGTGCCATGCTCGAGTACGACGGCACTGGCAAAACACCGGCCGCTTCCTCGGCCTGTTCGCGACGCTCGTTAACGCTTGCTTTCTCGTACGGTGGTGTCGAGCTGGTCGCGGTGGCTGCCGGTGAGGCCGAGAACCCGCGCAAGAACATCCCCAAGGCCATCCGCCGTGTCTTTTGGCGTATCCTCTTCTTCTACGTGCTGGGCTCGCTCGCCATCAGCTGGCTCGTGGCCGCCAACGACCCGCGCCTGCTGACGGCTCAGGCGGACGGTGCCCCCGGTGCGGCCGCCTCGCCGTGGGTCATTGGCATCCAAAATGTCGGCATCAAGGTGCTGCCGTCCATCATTAACGCCGTCATTCTGACCTCGGCCTCGTCGTCCGGCAACGCCTTCCTGTACACGGGTTCGCGCTACCTGTACGCCCTGGCGCAGAACCGCCAGGCACCCGCCATCTTCCTGACGTGCTCCAAGCGCGGTGTGCCCTACTATGCCGTCCTTGCGACGGCCGTCGTCGGTCTGCTGACGTACCTGTCGGCTGGCTCGGGCGGCGCGGCCACGGCGTTCAACTGGTTCCAGAACTTGACGACCATTGCCAGCCTGTTCACGTGGGGCTCCATTTGCGTGTGCTACCTGCGCTTCTACGCGGCCCTCAAGGCCCAGGGCATCGACCGCAACACGCTCGTTATGAAGAGCCCCTTCCAGCCGTACTTGGCCTGGGCCTCGCTGACGTTCTTTGTCATCATCATCCTATTCAACGGCTTTGATGTGTTTGTGCACGGCCACTGGGATGTCAGCAGTACGTAATCTCTTGTCTTTCTATTCTCGTCTCCTTGTCTCCTTTTTCTCCTCCCCCATCCCACCCCCCCCCCCCCCCTTTTCCCCTTGTAAATACATGCTGACGCCCATACCTGCTTTTAGGCTTCATCGCCGCCTACATTGGCATCCCCATCTTCTTTGCCCTGTACAGCTTCTGGAAGATCCTCAAGCGCACGCGCTGGGTCAAATCCGAGGAGGCGGATCTGCACACCGGCAAGGCCGAGCTGGACGCCGAGGATGGCCACTGGCCTGAACTGAAGCCGCGTAACTGGTTGGAAAAGTTTTGGTTCTGGCTGGCGTAAGGGAGTGTTTCAGTATGCTCCTCAACCTCCACTGCATCTCTCCCAACAGACATTGCAAAATGTTTCCCATGCAAGCTGTCTGCATCACTAAATATAATCAGTGCATTCGTCACTCGCATTTATACATGTATTGCGTAATCCCATTTCATTTCCATTGCCATGCTGCACGCCTGTTTTTTTATCTGTCAACATCATAGGTAGGCTACATTGATCTGAGCATCGAGTATATTTTACACGAGTCGATACGACACATAAACATCTGTGGTAGAATGGCGATGATATTCTAAGAAAGGAGAGGTCTCTGGAGGGTGCTGGCAGTGCTGAATGTGCCTGCCAGTGTGCCACCCACCAACATCTCTCCTTTATGTGACGAATCTTTTTTTTCAAAAGCCCTGTTGATTTAAAGCCATTCATCCGTTTTCATTACCAGACATCGGTTACTCTGTCTCAGTTTCCGCCACAACGTCCTCTCGCTTGCAGCTCCATTTTTACATCGCCGTCATCTCAAGGTGGCTGGCTCCACGTCCGTCTTCTGGGCTGCCCGGCCCACGTCTTCAATGTTGGAGAAGTCTGCAGTGCCAAACAGCTCGTCCATGCGCTCGAGCGAGATGCCCTTGGTCTCGGGCACCCAGAAAGCGAGCACGCCCATTGTGAAACACAAACGACGCGTAGATAAAATATGTGCCGTAGCCCGTGGGGCCACCGGCCGTGAATCAACATAACGGGCGACACGCGCGACACGACCAGGTTGAAAAGCACTGCGTTGCGGCGGCAAGCGACACGTTGTAGCCACGCAGGCGGTTCGTGGGTATCTCGGACACGTAGATCCAGCACACTGGGCCCCAGCCGAACTGAAAAGGGCGGCTGCCAAACAGGTAGACCATGACCAGCGCCACGTAGCCGGCCGCCGGGATGGGCGGCGCCCTTGACCGGCGGGTCGAAGCGCACGTATAAGCCCAGGTAGAACATGGCAAAGGACATGAAGAAGCCCGTCCACACAAACGACCAGCGGCGCCCGAGCGTGTCGGCCAAGAACGTGATGAAAATGGCGCAGCTTGTCATCTTGACAATGCCGTAAACGCCCGTGGCCAGCAGCGACTGCGTGGTGCCGCTTACGCCGAGGTTCGTGAAAATGACAGGCGCGTAATAGTTGATTGCATTTGTGCCGGTCCATTTGCTGGCACACCATGAGGCCAATGGACATGAGTGCGCGCTTGCGGTTGCCCGGAACAAGCCAGCACTCCTTTTGCTGCGCCCAGAAGCCCGTGCCGTGGACCGACCGCTGCTCCTCCTCGAGCTGGGCACGCAGCTCCAGCAGCTCCTGCTGCACATAGGGATGGGACTCGGGTAGGTGGCGCACGTCTGCCAGCACCTTTGTGGCGGCCTCCCAGTTGTCGCGGCTCGCCAGCCAGCGCGGGCTCTCGGGACAGAACAGGATGCTCACAAAGATGAGCACGGGCGGCAGCGACTGCATGGCCAGCGGCACCATCCACGAGCCGCGGCCGGGGATGTGCAGCAGCGAGCCGTAGTCGATGAAAAAGGCCACCATGGCGCCCATGGTCTCAAACAGCTGGTAGAAGCCGATCAGCAGGCCCCGGATGGCACGCGGCGCGTTCTCGGACACGTACGTCGGTGCCAGCATCGTGGCACCGCCCAAACCAAAACCCTCGACAAACCGGCCGACGTAGAAAACAGGCAAAGCTGCCGTAACTAAAGGCCTGCAGCAGGCCGCCAATAAACGCAAAGATTGCCACGACCAACAGGCCCGGCTTGCGGCCGAAAGCGGTCGCCGACCGGGTTGGCCAGCAGTGGCGCCGAGAAAGGCGCCGGCCTGCATGACGGTGACGAGGTTGGCCGACAGGTTGGCGGCCGCGGTCGGGTCGGTTTGTTGCAGCTGGGCCAGGGCAAAACTCGCGCTTAAAGTCGGGCATGGTCAGCACGCCGCCGATGATGCCCGTGTCCATGCCGAAGAGCGTGCCGCCAAAGCAGGCGGCCGCGGCGAGGGCAAAGACACGCCAGTTGTAGATCTCGGGCGGGTCGAGCCTGGCCGCTTCATTACGCACAACATGGTGCACGAAAGAGAACCCGAGCGACATGGTGACCGGTCAGGTGAGAGGCGCGAGGTGCGAGATGAGGGGGGAGGAAGTTCTTGACGTTTTGTTTTGTCGATCCTGGGGTCCAGAAAGAGACAGCAATGTCAAGACGCAGCCGGCAGATTGTCAAATGTAGCTTTGATGCAAAGGTAAAGCAAAGGTGAAAGGTTGAGTAGAAAAAACTAAGCAGGTGCAGACGGGAGGAGGTGGGATGCACGAGCAAAACCAGGCCGAGGGCGACCGAGGAGCACTGCGCGCCAATAAAGTGCAATAAAGGAAGAACAGTGGAAGTTTACAGCAAGACCCAGGGTATGTGGGCATGCAGCACAAATTAATTCAAAGAACCAACGGATGGGAAAGGAATGAACGTGCAGCGGGTGGGTGTTCGGGATGCGGCCAGCGAGATATATTGCCGTGTGACTTTGATTTTTTGTCTTCACTGTGGAGTTCTCTATCCGTGTGTTTCTTGCATTTCGCCAAGGTACAGCGTCTGCCACTTTTTGGGAACGACTGTGCCGCGCGAGTCGCATTTATACATGGTGACCAGGAAAGTAACCGTCGTATCTTACCATCAGGTATGCTCTAAGTATGCTTTATCACAGCCATCATGCTCCTCAGACGCCCATCGGTCCATCGGGCCATCCATCCCCGCATGGTGTTCTATCATTGACAGCTATCATCTTGTGGCAGAGGGCTTAATAGCAGACAAAAAAGCATGTCACTTGTCTTCCCATGGTGCCAAGACGGAGAAATCCCAGATTGATCCGCCTTCCATTTTAGGAAACGCGAACTCTGTGAGTCGTGGCGAAAGAAGGAGGTTGATTTCGCTGGGAAACAGAGCGAGATTGTGAACTGATCTGCGCTGGTGGCAATATCCATCTTGGTGGATAGAATACTTTATGCTTCGGGCAAGACGAACGCCCAGTCGTTGTCCGCCAGAATGAAAGTCAGATCACAGGCAATAATCAGAAGTAGAAAAGGTGAAGCCATAACGGCTTCGAGGCTTGCAGGCCCTGCTACAAAATGTCCGGTGCGAAGTAGGAGTACGGGTAGTACATCGTACTTTGTACAAATAAGATCGTCGTTTGCATTCAGCCTGAAGTTGCAAACATACGAAGTACGAGAGTACCTCGTAGAAAAGAGGAGAGGTGGAGAACCGTCTTTGTGGGTAAATGTCCATGGGAAAAGAGAACATGACCGTGGGGACCAATTCTTGTGGAAAACACGACCCTGTGTCTTGCTCGATGAGCTCGACTCGTGGTTTTGCGCACGCATGCACGAGGCAGGGCATCGGCGGTAATCTCGGAAGTTGCTGGCGGCTACGACAAACGTCGACGTTTGTGCCCTTCTAAACCGGTACCCTCGAATTTGTTTTTTTTTTTAAAAAAAAAAAGGAGCAAGACTATTTATGTCATGATTTGGTTCTACTTCAGTTTATCGTCTTTACTAAAAGAGCTCAGCTGTCTAGAATCTGACGGTGGGAAGAAACAACATTGTTCCTGCTCACCTCGTCAGACTTCTTTTCTCCCTTTCTCACCTTCTTTCCCTAGCCCCGGTCCAATTTGTGTATTTCCATAGTTGGCTAGCACGGCTTTGGAAGGTTACCTCGCCACCACGGTCACATGGCGTGCCGGCAAAAAAGGCGGAGGGAACGATCAGTCGAATGGATTTCGAGAAGCGGAGAAAAAGGGCTCTCAACTTGCCCGCAAAAAGATGAAAAGGACGAGGAAAAAGTACCAACGTGTATGGACGATCTGGGGAGTGAGGATGTTGGTCGTATTTGTATCCATTAGAGGATGAAGAGGGGAGCTGGTAGCAGTCTCGATTCTTGTCTCTTGCTGGTCCTTTCTTATCTCGGGAGAATTGTCCACGAAGCAGCGGTACGAGCACATTAACCGGACCATCTTTGCGGGGAGACGCACCATGGCTGACGTGGATGACGGGCGAGAGGATCCTCGAATATCACTGTAGCCAGGGCTGTGGGGTCTGCGGTGGTTGTGTCTATTTTATTTCTCTATTTTATTTCTCTTTTTTGTTCTTTTTTGTTCTTTTTCTTTTCTTTCTCTTTTTTCTCTTCTTTTCTCTTCTTTTCTCTTCTTTTCTCTACTTTTCTCTACTTTTCTCTTCTTTGCCGTTTCCACAGTTCTCTGCTCTTCCACTAGCCCGAGTACCGTAACAATCGTCAGGCTAACATGGCGAGTTTTCTATATTTTGAAATAAAATCAGTGTTAAAACATAACATTATTCCCCAAGTCCACGAATGAGTATGAGAGGAAAGTGAGCTTTTTGTACGACGTAGTGGAAGTCTCACGCTTTTAGCCCTGTTGGAGTCGCTAGAAGTGCCGGCAGTCGTCAAAAAACAAGCATAAACAGCGGCTCTGCTACCGGCGCTACAGCCGTCTTAGGGGAGGCGCCACAGTGCCTTTCCTTCATCTCACTGTTTTGTGGCGACCAGACCCCGCCTTCCCTCTTGGGAAAACTCTTGGCTGGCAAGCTTGGCCTTTCGGCGTCCTTTTTCTGTCCCACGACACCGCTCTTGCCCTCTTTGGTTCCGGACAGAGGCGCCAGCACCACAATCTGATCAGTTTCGCCCTGAAAGGGCTATGGTTTAGTGGCTAGAATACCTCGTTGTGGCCGAGGAGAACCCGTGTTCGATTCACGGTAGCCCAAAGGATGAAAAGCAGTCAGTGATGCATTTCAACAGCTTAGTTAATTGCGATCTTTTCTTTTTTTGCGGTCCTTTGCAGGATCTAATTGATCTGCTGGTTGCTGGTCATGTGAGCTCCATTTATTGCCACTGTTTCTTTTTTAAGAGCGCCTATACCAACAGAAAATACAACTGTAAGCATTTATAATTTATAGATTCAGGGATTAAAAAGGTCAAATATAGAAGATTAATTCGAAGAATTTTTTTGGAAAAAAAAAAAAGAAGAAAAAGAAAATGCAGAAGCTCTTTGTATTTGGCTATCAGATTGAAAGGAAGCAAAAAAGAAGGTTGTGGCAAGCAACTTAGGAACTACTGGGATTACCGTGAATCGAACACGGGTCTCCTCGCGCCACAACGAGGTATTCTAGCCACTAAACTATAACCCCGTTTCTAGAGTAGTACCCATTTGAGATGAGTGTTCCGTAGTCAGTATTATTATACAAAGGTCCACTCTTTGTAGTGCACCAATCAGATGCAGCCACCCCTGTCAATGCTGAAACAAACGTGACTAAGACATCCAAGCGTCGTGATGTTTTATTGCTCGACACCCAGCATTTCGTCATTTAGCAATACAATACACAAAGACAGGCTCACTCGCTGATGGCATGGTCTCAGCCTGCTTGTTTAACTTTTTCTATCCTAAATAAAAGTAAGTGTTGGATAAATTTTGCAATTTTCTAGAAACAAGATATTCTTAAGCCCCCTCCCTCCCCCCCAAAACACAACTACCAACATGAACGCTGTTGGAAAACCTGTAGCTAATCATTGCCCATAACTTATACCTGAAACATCTAACTCATTCTCTTCAAACTTTCTGCAAACTAGGTGATAATGGGCTCGCCAAGCTCTCGCGACGGTGATTATCGGTAGCTTTATTGCCCTTGGCATTTCAGCGTCCAAGCTGTTTGACCAGCTGGCCCACAATCTGTTGTAGTTTGTTGTTTGGCCATGCTTGTCCCTTGCGCCCTGCCAAAGCATATTCCATTTTTTCGTAGATGCGATTATGAGCCCTCGATGTCCGATACCTTCCTTGGACCTTGAGAAATTCTTCGCACATGTAGCAAGCAGACTTGTTGCAGCCAATGAATCTAGGCTGTGGGCACTGATTTTCAGGGCGAGTATGCAGCTCTCCGAAATCGCGGTAAACAGCCAGGTAAACCTCCGCGTGTATTTGATTAGATTTGTTGTGGAACGCCGTTGGCGTTGGCGAATTTCTTGTTGACGTTACAGACTGTATTGGTATCCTTCGAGAAAAGGCTTGGGTAACCGGGAGGCCATCTCGAGCAGCTGCCAGCAGCCGGTGTCGTACCTGCCCATCTGGCGGATATTGTGCACGTATTTGAGAAGGCGGAAAAGGCTTGGATGGAGAACTTGGGTAGATTGGGTGTGGCAGTGTTTTGTCCAGCAGCCCTTTCAAGTCGTCGATGTAAAGCCGCATGGTATAACTCAACGACATCGAGGAGAAGGGTGGCTTTGCATGAGATCTCACTCGTTGGGTCAGGATCTGTGGTTATTCTCGAGCAGATTTCGACAATCTCGTGGTCTATGAGAGAGTGACGACGGTTCACTTGTCGTGGCCAGGGCCTTGGAAAGATCATGTGCCGATCTCATAAGGCTTCGAAATCGATCATCATCGGTGTAGTAGAGCCAAGATTGCAACGTTTTGTGTTGTGCGCATTTTAGTCTCCAGAAGAGAGTCGATGCGCTCGTCGATTCGCCGGGAACAGTGACCAATGACCATTGGGGACATCTCCTTATGCAAGTGATGCCCTATATTATTATGTCAGTCATGTGTATGAACAGATGATACTCAAAAAGGACTTTTGGATCTACAACTTGGCGTTTTGGCCTTAGCCATTGTGGAAAGTATGCTACTAAGTAGCTTTTCTGTCGCAGCAGGCGGCTGTTGATTCCGGCGATGAGTATCTCCAACTTCCGTGGACTTTGCTCCAAAATTATGGTGCTCTTGGCACCATCAACGCCAATGACCCCATCGCTCCTTTTCGCCTGAACGGAGAAATAGGGCCAGGGTGTCGGACATTCGCCCGTTCATCTTCTGGTCTAGAACATGGTTCCACGAGGACTGGGTCGAATCTAGAGGTGTCTGTGTGCGATCTCGGTGAGGCCACAGGGGTTAAAGAGGTATTGGAGAGGTTTTCGATGGCATCAAGACAGCTTAAGCGGAACTTCCGACGAAGACTTCCCACTTACACGACCCCATGGTTTTGTTTCGTTCGGACATTGCGCCTGTGAGGGGAGAAAACCACGAGAGATCAAAAGGAATATTGTTTTCGTAATTGTTGTGCTCTGATATATGTGGAAGAAAGGCCAATTGGTATTTGCTGTGATGTCTGATAGAATAGAAAAGACGAAATCCAAGATGATGAGGCTATGGTATCTTAAGTATCATCTTGAACATTTTCGTCTTTTATTTTTATTTCGGGTATCTTACAGCTGCTGAAGTATCTAATAAAGCCTCGTTGCCACAACTGGAACTATTACGCTGCTCCACGCCCGTCATTGTATTGGTGAGCTTCGTCCTTTTGATTCTCCATAGCATAAATTATGTTTTATCATGCTTCACAATATGGTATATGGGATACAAAAGATACTGCACTGTGACGAGATGCCGTTCGTTGGACGGATTAAGTGGCGGTGACATGTTCTCACCGTTGTCGAAACTTGCTTCAAGAGCTTGGACAGCTCCGTTGGTCTTTGTTCTCCACCATGGTGAGTACGATATATGCAGAAAATGGGTCTAGGGCAATGGCCTTTTTCAATATATGGGATGGCTAGAAGACCAATCATGGCAGAAACTTCTCAAGAGGGCGCCGGGCCAAAGGCGCCATGTGATCACGGAATCCCTGTTCCTGCTTCAGACCAAATGTTTTATCGTATGCGCAGAGGCCACACTGACGGGAGTTTATGGCCTGTCGTGGTATCCGGTTGTTTTGCGATTTTCGCCGTCTGTCATAAAAAGTGGCGGTGTCATATTTTCACTGATACAGGAGCTCTCCGCCATTTCTACTAGGTTTACGCCACGAAAATATCTGCGATCGGTGTCGCTGTAAACTAGACTGCGAGAGAAAAGACATGCATTGAAATTATCTTTGGTTGCCATTGTCGTAGGTGCAGATTGCACGCGTCGGAAACGCGACGCAAGGAGAAGGCGCGGCAACCGCCGCCCGTGACCGATCTGTCATCCACATGGCAGTCGCTCCTTCCCGCATGTTTTCCCAGATCCAGCCCTCGCTCTTTCCTTCCGCCAGCTTCTTGTCCGAGGCACGTGCACACAAAAATTACATACGAAAATGACAAGAAAACAAACTGAAACAGAGTCACCGCAACTGCAAGTTTCAAACAGTCGGCGCCCGACTTCTAGCTACTCACCTTTCCCACAGTAACCCTCCTTCCAATCAACCTGCTCTTTCCGTGATTGTGACCATGCACTTCTCCGCTGCGACCGCCACTGCCATTCTGGCGTTCGCTTCCTGCAGCTCTGGGCGCCGGCTGTCTCCAGCACCAGATGTAGCACCACGAGCAGCCCCTGTCAGCACAGGCAGCTTCACTGGCGCAGCCAGCACCACGGCCTGCAGCAACCTCCAGCATCACGACCAGCACGACCTGTACCTGTCCCGCGTATCTCTAGTAATTCTACCCCTACGACTAGCTACAATATGAACGAGAGTACCTCGGCGTGCCCTGTCGCGACCAACCTACCCTTCTGTGCTGTACGTTTTCGTCCTTCTTCTGTTTACTCTTCACCGCTGAGTTTCTCTGCTAACTCCCTTTTCTCTCTTTTCTAGATGGCCTGCATCCATGCGGCTGTCATTGATATTGGCTGTGCTGCCCGTCCCGACATTCACCACTGCCAGTGCGAGAATTTCAGCGCGGCTGAGCAGCGTTGCCGGCCCCTGCATCGTTGGCGCCTGTGGCCCAGAAACTGGCCCTGCAGGCCAGATTCACGTCGGTGTCGAGATTTGGCTCGGTCTGCGAGGGCGTCGTCTGCGTGATCAGGCCTACAGAAACAAAGGAAACAAATAAATGGATGGAGAGATGATGAAACAGCCCTGGGCTGTCCTGTTTTTTTTTTTCTTCAGATGAGCCATCTTCTTTCCCTCTTGTCGCAAAGCCAAAAGTCCGGCATAAGAAGTGTACAGATACGCTTGATATAAGAAGCCGAAATTTCTTCCGAAAGCAGACTAAATCGAAGGTCCAGGGCCGAAGCGGCGCTGTGTGTAAGGCTCCCAAAAAGCATGTTTCTCAATGGTAACGGTTTGTATCGAGGCCTGTGTTATTACGCACCAGATTATAGCTTAGTTTCCTCAAATTGGTTCTTCGATCTTACTTTGGACTTGTATGTTATTTTTCTTTCCATACATCTAGTGTTTTTCATTGAGGGTGCAAGAGGGCCAACATGAAACTGTCCTTTGATTTATTTACTTTTCCCCTGAGACAAGAATAGAACAGCCTGGCTCTCTGTTGGGGTTTCCGGGGCTTGATCTGCAGTGACAGGATCTGCACATGCCGAGATGCCATGATATTTGTCGATTTGCCTTTGCTGCAGTGTGCATTTCGTTACTTTGAATCCAGCCTGTGTACATAGCCATCAAGTTGCATTGCATGTTTCTTTGATTTGCTCGTGAGCTTCTCCAGCAATGCGCGTGCGAATGCTACCTTTTCAAAGAAAAAAGCAGAACACATTCCAGCAATTTATACCCATGAATCTTGTGTCAAAAACTCCTTTTTATTTTGTTTGTCCAGGTTTATATTTTTTTTAATTTATTATTACATTTTTTTCCTAAATAAAGTATATTACGATCTTGAATACAGAGGAAAAATTAATATATTTCGTTACTAAAACAATCCATTAAAATAATAAGCGCCTAAGTATTGTCGCATCGTTACAAAGTACTCGACAAAGGCACAACTACATGACCTCGAGATAGACTACGCATCAATACATCGACCATGCTGTGCAGTTTAAACCGGAATATACTGTTTAACGAAAGACGGGGTTGTTGACTTACCAACACCATCACGTGACCATCCTACTAAACCGCAACGTTTCGCGACATAACGCGACAAGTTACCAGCGTCAAGAGGCCATTATCCTTGCCTTTTACTTCTCCATACTTTTTAATCTGATCTCGTGACTTCTGCTGACATGGACCGCCAGTCTGACAGACCTGGTAGACCACGAACAGAGCAGAGACGTGATGGAAATAAGCGATCATATTGTTTGCTACAGATGTGAGCATCGATGTGGGCAACAGAAGGCTGTGGCACACGATCGCCGAAGGCAAATGAGATATAACATGGTATCAATAACAGCGAGGCTGTTGGAGGCGCTGCCAATGTCGGCCAGAAGCGGAGACAACTGGCAGTCTCACTTCTATCCACGAGAAGAGATGGGCTGAACCCGTCCCGCCTCTGCCCCGTCCATGTATCCTTTTATCTTGCTGGCCCTCAGGCAAAGTAACAGACGGTGAGTAAGATGGGCCAGTGAGAACCATGAGGATTATCAAAGCCCGGTTGGGCGTACGAGGCTGCGGTATTACACATATTTCCTCGAGTTTGCGCACAGCGTCACATGTGATTTACACGGGAAGTGGTCGAGATGCTGTTGGACTGCCTCGACTGTATATCAGGCTACGGAGTACGGAGTACAGTCTCTCCATCCCGAACTCTTGCCTTGGACCGGCCAGTGACAGCTAAATTCGTCAACTGATCGTCTTGCTGAGTTTTCTTGCTCTTCCTTGTTACTGGCTGTTTCCACTGGGCACGGTTTCACTGCAGGGCCCACTGGAACGGCAACGAATGGCCACCGTCGGAGCGTCTGTCCTTGGATTCAACTGGATTTGGTATCTTTTAGTTGCATCTATTTCTTTGAAATTGAGGCTTCGGAATCCGTTGATTGGCCGACTCGATTGATCTTTGTCGCTGACCGTCATGTTGATCGGGAACGGGCGACAAGTACAGAGTACTCACAGCGCACGCATGTACCTGTAAGTTCCGTTAGCAGCGGGAAAGCAGCGTCGGTTCGCCCACTCCGTCCTCTGTCGAATAGCGTTCGCCAAGGATTGCAGTCACCAAACCGCCTGCTAGCTGACTAGTGCGCCTCTAATAGTGCCAGCAGACGTCAGGGAGTCAGTGCCAGCCTAAAAAAAAATAGTAGAAAGCATCGCCTAGAAAAAAAAGTGGAGTCGTAGACTGAAAATATCTTTTCCACCACCGCCTCTTTCCTGCATCGACTTTCTCTCCTCTCTTTCCGCTCTCCAATCTTCATCACCAACCACAACAACCACCAACCTTAGACAACGAAGTCGACCTACAGCCCAGAGCACCAGAACACATACAATAAACACTGTCGAGAATTTTTCCAAGATGTACACCGCCGTCGCTGAGCTGTAAATGCCCAACTACGGGACGCTGCCTTTGGCCTCGCTTCCGCTTCTCCTCGACCAGGAGCCGGAGATCGAGGGCAACGGCGGCGTCCTGTAGTCCCGCAGCCTCAACGACCAGTCTTCCAATCAAGATCTTTGCCAAATTCCCATTTCTCGACAGAGTTTAGCCCCTTCCAGGCCTTGCCGCTGCCCTGGAAACTACGACCTTCCTTCGTTGATCGTGGCACTCCTGGACATTACCTTTTTTATCTGCCTTCCCCTCCGCGACAAACGCCTCGACTCTGATTACAACCAACGTGCTTCCAAGAGACCGCTTTTTGACCCTGTTCCTACTCTATATCAGCATTTCCTATTTCCTATTTTCCTATTTCCTTTGTCCCCCAGGCCGATCTATCACGTCCGCCTTTCTCCGTCGACACCCCCGTCTCTTTCCCACAGACCTCAAAGACCATTGAGTCTTCTTGACCGCCTCTTTTGAGCCTTCAATCCCTCGAGGACCTGTTGACCCTAAACCTCCTCTACCCGGGACGAGTTTTTTTTTTATCCTTTCGGCGCTTTTCCCCGAGTCAATTCCAGTCTCTCGTCATTTTGACGCATCCCGCCCCGTTTCCAAGTTTTTTTTTACACCGCCAAATTTTTGTGCGGGACGCACCACCCACCCCTGCAGGGATATATCCCGTCTTTCCCCTCTCGAACAAATTACTCCCTGCACACCATGACCCGAAACGTGCGCCGCAAGGCTCCGCCCTCCAAGGCCAAGCGTCGGCGGGGCTCCGACGTGTCCTCCTCCATCGACCTCTCCTCGGACGGCGGCTACTCAGCCCTCGACGACGTCAGCGATTCTGAAGACGACGACGAGGAGGATGTCGCGGCGGCCGAGGAGAAGCACATAATTCAGGGCGCGACCAAAGCCCGTCACGCCCCTTCTCCCGGCCTGCTGTACAGAACGAAGAGGAAGATGCCGACGAAGAGGAGGATGAGGACGCCGGCAGCAGCGACGACGACGAACGATGAGGACGATCTTGAGCTGGACGATGCTGATTTTCCCGAGTTTGCTCTCGAAGACCTCATCAACCAGCAGAACAACGGCGGCGGCAACGATAACGACAACGGTGGCGATGATACCGTGCTGGGCAATGGCCGGTTTGCCGACGACGGTGCCAGCTGGAACGGCATCTTCCGAGTCGGACGCCAACCAGAACGGTGCCTCGGCGCCCAAGCGCCAGGTGCGCTTTGCTGACCTGCCCGACAGCGACAGCGACTCGACGTCGAGCGATGTCTCTGTGCACCAGTTTTTCCCCGACATTTTCGTGGAGCAGGGCTCGCTGGACCCGGGTTTTCCGTCGCGAGATTGAAAACGACTCCGACTCGGTCCGTCAGCTCGTCGTTCTGGGACTACAGCTCGGGCTATGGCCTGGACAGCGACGCGATTCTCGCACAGCTGTCGGACGCCGATCTCCTAGGCACTGACCTGCCGGGCCTTAACAATGATATCCTGCCTTCTGTTGCTGAGGAAGACGCAGCTGGAGCTGAAGATGAGGAGCTCGAGGAGGAAGGGCTGGACGGTTACCAAAGTGAGTTTGTGCAAGTGGTGCAAGTGTGATTTGTTGTTGTTGCCTTCACACCAATACTAATGCGTCCGGTCGCAGCCGACGGTGACACGACGGAGGAAGACGAGCCACAGCTGATCCCGATCCGGCGAAAAGCTGGCCCGTCGGATTCCAGCTGAATTGACAGCGACGAGGAGTCGTCCGAATCTGAGTCGGAGGTCGAAATGGCCCTCGACAGCCGCCATGGCCAGCCGCGTGCGAAGCGCTACCCTCTTGACGCCGCGTAGCAAGCGGCCGGTCGCTTTTATCCACCCGCACACGGGCAAGATGGTCATCTTCACCCCCGAGAAACCACCCCAGGCCCCATGAACTCGATGTCGATGAACTCGATGAACTCACTGAATTCAATGAACTCACTGAACTCACTGAATTCACTAAACTCGAACGCCGTGGACGTCATGTCCGACCCATCTTCGACACGAGCAACATCCTCCCTCCCACCCGACAATGGTATCTCCCAGTCGTCTCCGCTGATGAACAACGCGTCGTCGGTTATGATGGGCGCCATGTTTTCGTCCAACACGTTTGGCGACTACATGCACGCGCAGAACATTGGCCCTATCGAGGCCTTTTTCCCGACGCTGAGCTCGGACGCCTTCCTCGGCGAGGACAGCGACTTCTCGGGCGAGTTCTTTGAGGACGACGGTGAGTCGAACCTGCGCATCGAGGACTTTATCCAGTTCGACGCGTAACACGGCCGAGGATGCCGTCGATCCTGCCGATCAGCTCTTTGACATGTCGGTGCCGCCTCCGATGCCCAGCGACGACCTCTTTTTGGACCTGGACACCGCCGGCCTGCCCGACAACGACGACCTCCTGACGCCGCTGGCGGGCACGCCTATGGGCCCGCCTGCCTCGACCAGGCGCTCGTCCTTTGCTGCCAGCAGTTCCATCTGTGCCGACGATGAGCAGGACGACGAGGACGACGAGGCAGACAACAACGTGCCGCCTCTGCTGGCTCACTTTGGCAAGAACTCGGACGCCGTCGGTGCATTCCGCCGCAACCAGATCAACCAGCAGCTCATTTACAGCAACAAGGCCACGGCTGAGTCACTGGCCTTTTTCTGGCCCTTACACCATGGGCACGCTGCGCGGCATCAAGAACGGCAGCTTCGGCGCCGTTGCAACACCGATCACGCCGCCCCGTCGACCCAAGCAGCGCCAGAGCATGAGCAGCCTAGGTGCAGCCAAAGACTTTAGAACCCAGAACAACCAAGACTCAGCACCGCAGAAGCGCAAGGCCTCGAACGCTGTTTCTGATGCACTTCACCACCACAAGCGGCCCCGCAGCATCTCGGAGCTGAACAACATCTTTCTGTAGGGACGAACAGGGTTGTTTGGCTCCAGCGACTCGGATCTCTTCCCATCTTCGCCATGATCAATCTTTCTCAACCCTTCTCCCTACCTCCTACTCGACATTTACAAACAATCGATAACGATTTTCCTTTTGTCTTGGATCGCCTCTTTCCTTTCTCGCCCATTCTTTATCTACGACAATATCGACTCTGGTTTTGACCTAGTCTGTTATTGCCCCGTTTGTCGCCACCCTTTATTCGCTTCCTAATGGCCTCGATATATGAACGGATCACTTTCTTTTTTTCGCGCGACGTTTTTGAACCTCCTAGCGTTAACGGCGACGGCGATCTCCATCTTCGTTTCTGTTGTACTTTTGTGTACTTTTGTGCCTGTCCTTTTTTCTTATTCTGCCTGGATAGAAAATCAAAGAGACGGCAAAAGGGAAGCATGCTCTTACGACATTAGACGACATGAATAAACTCGGAATGCATAGTGTTTATCCTTTATCGCATCATTACCACACGGCAAAAAAGGGGAAGCAAAACAGAACCGGTCAGACAACACGATCTAATGAGCAACGTTTTGCCTTTCGTGTATTGCTTCTTTCTTTCTTTTTTTTCAAAATATCTTCATCGACTGTCCTGTTACTGTACTTTATTTTCTTTTGTCAGAATTGTACTTTTTTTTGTGCTACTGCCGTCCTGCTGTTTCTTGATGACTCGGTAGAGGCATGAAAAGTTTTTTATTGTATTTTTTTCTTTATTCCGGCGTTGGTGTGAGATCACAAAAGATCAACGACTGTTTGTCTCTGTTTTTTTCTTGCTGTTATCAAGTTCTTGTCTATTTGTTCAAATAGCTCTTCTTATATATCAGTCTTTTGCTCTACAGAAATGCGACAAAATATCTCGAATGAAGCTCTCTATCTCTATAAATCTAGTAACAGAACCGGCCGTCCATCGCGCCGTTATGTCACAGCGAGATTGACCAGCCCTACTCACGCTGTTTACATTACTTTTCTTTTCTCTCATGCTACTCTGCGAATAGAGAAAGCGCGAGGGGCGTAGGTTCAGTGACGGAGCAGCCAATCCCGGCACTGCGGCAACCATCTTTTGTTGGAAGGAACCCTCAGCACCCAACGCAAGGGAAGGAGCGAAAGAGTCATCAGAAACGCACGATATGACGGACTATGACTCAGGGTGACTGTCTTCCCACTTCAGGTATATTTACCGTTGCCAAATAGAGAAAAGTACCTGGTACTTACGAACAGGCAGAAGCAGACAGAGGTAGCTCCTGCTCCTTTCCTTATCATGGTCATGCCATCAACGCTTCTTCATTTCCTTGCATCTGTGCTGTTGCACGTGTGCAACTTCCAGCTTTGCAACGGCTTTCAGACAACCAGCCAATGCGGGGTCGCCGTCATCCCTGGATTAAAAAAAAAATGTCTGAGAACTTTTTAGTGGGTCGTCTCTTATCTTATCGTGATGGGTCCACACGGCGTTGCCGGTGAGCTATGTATTCCCAATTAGGAAATAGTAAATAAACGGGGTCCTTGTTTTTGGGTCCAAGCTTCTTCTGTCGCTGTGCATCTTGGATGGATGCTATTTTGATTGACCGTGATTCTGCCATTTGTTGTCCGACATTAACTTTCCTGCATGACTATTTCCAACTCCATTCAGAATCATCACTCTGGTATTTCATACCTTTTTTTTGAAGCAGCAGAAGCCATCCAACATTATACGCCTCATCTGTTTGCTTTCCTTTTTCTTCAAAAAAAAGACACCTCGACGATGGACTCTCTTCCATCCGCGTCCAAATCGCACAGCCTATTCCAGGTCTATCTGCGCCTGCGGCCACCACAAGCAGGCGCAGCAGCTACCGATCGCTTCCTCGATGTCGAGCCGCCAGCAACCGATGCGCCGTCTACGGCACCCACGCACATCCGCCTCAACCCGCCCAACGACCGGCGGCGAGCCATTGAGAAGTTCTGCTTCACGCAGGTCTTTGAGGAGGACGCCAGCCAGCTTGATGTGTTCCACTGCACCAATATTGTACCGTTGGTCGAGGGCGTGCTCGCACCACACGGCGGCGAGGGCACTGACGCGCTGCTCGCGACGCTCGGCGTCACAGGATCCGGCAAGGTATGTCACGGCGAAAGACAACAGCACTGTTATCAGACGAGACCCCAAGCTTACAAGATAGTCACACACAATCCTCGGATCGCGGTCCCAGCGCGGCCTGACACAGCTCACACTCGACCTGCTGTTCCGCTCAATCGGACAGAACATTGCCGACTGCTCGACATCCTCGTCGCTCGAGGCTTCCATTGGCGGATCAGACACGTCCGAGGCCACCATCTATACGGCATCGACGTTCCTCGACTCGGTGTACGGCGACGCGTCAGGGCCGTCACGCTACAGCTCCCGTGCACCCACTCCCATGATCGTACGACCCCCGTCTCCCAGCCGTCTGTCGGACGCGCTCCCAACCCCAGAAATGCAGCAAGACGACAAGCAGTCGCAAGGAAACACCAGCAGTCTTAGTGGGCTGCCCATGCCGGGCATCTTTCCAACCAGTCCCAGCCCTAGTGGGCCACGAACGATACAGCACAGGCATGCCAGCGTGCGCTTCGTCCGCCGCGAGGACTACACGGTCCCAGCAGAAGAGACGACTCTGCCAGCGACAGCATTGCTGGTGAAGGATACAACCGACGCAAGATGCGGACGTGATGTGCAGCAGCAAAAGGACAACACGTCTACATGGCCAAGTCGCCCAAAGACGCCAGCACCAACAAGGCGCTTTCTAGCGCCGACTACTGCCTCGGCGCAGCAGAGAAGAAGTGTATATGCTAAACAATTTTTGTTTTCAAAGGGCGACTATCCTCAATCAGGGGCTCCTCCACCGACTCCCCGGCGGCTCATCAACAAGCCGTCGTCCTTCCCGCAGATGCCCGACATCAGCGGTGTCCATGTCAGCAGCGACCCGGGGTCGCAGTATACAGTGCTTGTCTCGATGTACGAGGTCTACAACGACCGCATCTTCGACCTGCTCACGCCTCCCATCAAGTCGGCAGCCACAAAGGAATACCGCCGGAGGCCACTGCTCTTCAAGAGCACAGAGCTGTCGCCGGACCGCAAGATGGTCGCCGGCCTGCGCAAGATCATCTGCAGTAACCTGAACCAGGCCCTGCTGGTCCTGGAGGCCGGCCTGCACGAGCGTCGCGTCGCAGGGACAGGAAGCAACAGTGTCAGCTCGCGCAGTCACGGCTTTGTGTGTATCGAGGTCAAGAAGCGCGCAGCCCACGGCCGTGCCCCGTGGACTGGAAACATACTGACGATTGTGGATCTTGCTGGCAGCGAGCGCGCCCGTGACGCCAAGACGGCCGGTGCCACGCTCGCCGAGGCTGGCAAGATTAATGAGAGCCTCATGTACCTGGGCCAGTGTCTGCAGATGCAGAGTGATGTGGGCAGCTCCAGCAAGGTATGTTTATTGTCAAGTGTCGTAGTTTTGTTGTTGACGCTTCCCCTCCTTTGTTTGCTATAAGAAGCTAACCAACCAACCACTCGCCACTCCAGCCCAACATGGTTCCCTTCCGCCAATGCAAGCTGACCGAGCTTCTGTTCTCCAACTCTTTCCCATCAGCATCCATGGTACAATCATCCCAGTTGGGCCAGTCCGTTCGTCGCAACCCTCAAAAGGCAGTCATGATTGTCACGGCCGACCCGCACGGCGACTTCAACGCCACATCGCAGATCCTGCGGTACAGTGCCCTTGCTCGCGAGATTACGGTCCCTCGCATTCCGTCCATTACGCAAACCATTATGGGCTCCGCGCAGGCGAGCTCCCAGAACGCTGTCCTTGGCTCGTCGCCCCCGTTGTCTGCTGTCAGCACGACCAGCAGTGGCGAGCGCACCATGAACCACGCTGTCCATCATCACCGCCCACTTTTCCCTCCCGGGAGCACCGCCAAAACAGCACCTCACAATCGGACCTTTTCACCTATGAGCAATGCCTCGTCGGAAGACCGCGTCACGATGGAGATGGCGGCCCTCGAAATTGCCCGCATGTCGGAAGAGATCGACTACCTGCGGGCTTCGCTGGACGAGGAGGCTGAGAAACGCCGCGAGGCAGAGTCGCACCTCTTGTCCATGACTGACCGGATGCTAGAGCAAGAGCAGGAGATCCGCGAGGACTGTGCCATTGAGTTTGAGCAGCGGCTAGCAGTGGAGATGTCCCGCTGGAAGGCCAGTCTCGAAGTGGAGAAGGAACGTGGCGAAGAGCACTGGGACCGCAAAGTCGAGGTCATGGAGCGTTTTGCAGAACAGAGAGAGTGACGAGAACAGCACGGCCGGTGGTGGCGGCTGCTGCGACCACGAAGACAAGGAGAACGTCCTGGTCGAGAATCTCGAGGAGGAGAACGAGCGGCTCCGGCGCGAGATTGCTGTGCTCAAGCGGGAGCTGACTGGCCGCTCGCCTGTGAAGCGCAAGCCATTGCGCGAGCGCGACGATCTACCGACAGCCTCGCCCGGCTCGACGACGCCGGCATCTGGAGGCCGCTCAGCCGCCGACAAGCGCGGTGTGGCAGCACATACCGACAAGGCGCAAGTGCACGACAGGGCGAGCGAGAGCATCCGGCGCAAGATGGAGAGGCTGCGGGTGAGTGACGACGATGATGCCAAAACCATTATGGTCGGCCCAGCACGCGTCCCAGTGGTGCCTCCACCAAGTCAGTAGCCAGCAACGGTAGCCCAAAGAAGATGCGCAAGCTGTCGCCAAGAAAGTGGGACGTGGCACTCGACGACGATGACTTGTTCTGAGGCGCAGGGGCATTATGTGCCTGCGTCTGAGTCTTTTTCTGGTCGAGACCGTTCATATTATCTTGTTCATAGTTGTTGCCATTTGTTTTTTCTGGATTCTGGCTTTTCTGGCTTGCATTATTTTGTAATTTGGGCTTCTAGTGGATACGGATACCCAGCAGCGACGTTTAATCTGGTCATCTTGGAAGAAAATATGCGGACATTTATTATTATTTTCATTTAAACATTTTTACACGTTCTTGTGTAGATTTTTCGATTTTGATTTGGGGCATTGTTTTTTTTGTTTATTTCTTTCTTCTATACTATTACATCATTGTCTATTCTTTGCTTTTTATTTTTAATTTTTAATTTTATTTTTAATTTTTAATTTTTGTGTTTTGTTCTTTTCTTTTGTTTTGGAAATAAAAGAATAAACAAATGAGACATTACGAAGTTATTAGAAACTCAGACAGCTGTGCTCTGATGTGCTTTTAACACCCCAAGTTTAAGTCATCTGCCGGTTCCAGCATCTTGGCAATCTAATGGCCTCCATGGAAGGTAATTCAAACCAAAACAAGAAGAGACAAGGCCGTGCCTACATACAAATCCAGCCTTGGCCAGCCTACCAGGGCCGAGTATCAAGCCGGCTAAAGTCCAACCCGTCAGTCTTGTCGTGGATGGATGACCGGCTTAAGTATATTCGCAATCTATTTCTTTGGCACTTTCTTTTAGTTGTCCCTTTTCCCATGATCCATATTGCCTCCGATAGCACTCTACATGGGCGGAAAGGATGGACGGCCGTGGGAGAGTGGACTAAAAGGTCGAGAGCCGCCTTTGATTTGAAAACAACTGGCAGTAGATTATCTTCTTTTCACTGTTTGAAGGGTATATCCTGTCGATTTGAGTACCTTCCAACTCAGCCTCTCTTGCAGGCCGCTTTGTATTCAAGAAGACACGCCTTCCTACCGAAGCACACATCGATCACGGACAGGATGAAGCCTCTCATCATCATCACCACGCTGGCAGCCACTGCCTCGGCCTCGGCCTTCCGTCTCTGGGTCAGCTCCATCGGCCGCTGCAACAAGGACAAGCCCACGACCGTCGTCTCGCATAAGTTTGATCAGCATAGGTCACAAAAAGCCCAAACCACCAAAGCCTCAGCGACAAGCTCGCCCCTCCAAAGCAAAACCAGAAGCACAAGGCCGGACAACATCAACAGCAGTACACGCACCATCCACCGCCTACACGGCAACGAACAATCAGTTCACGCAGAGCTACAGCTACCGCTACCAGCGAAGCAACAGCAACCCGGGCAAGGCTGTTGTGTACGCACCCGACCGCCGTTCACGCCGTACCCGCCCACGACAAGGCGCACGGCGAGGGCCACAAAATCAAACTTGTCCAGCCCCGTGCTGCCGATGAGCTCAAACGCCCTGTCCCTGACGGAGCTCCGCCGTGCCAGCCCATCAGCCCGCCACCCGACGAGGACGCCACCAAAGCGCGCTTCGACAAGTTTGCGCACGCCTTTCTCGTCACCAAGAACATCACCGAGGCATTTACCTACATCTCCGAGGGCTAACATCGTATGTTTCCTTTGTTTGTTTTTGTGTTGTGGAAGGCTGACCAGCGCCCTGCTGACATCATGCTTTGCGCGCGCCCGCACAGAACACAATCCTGCTGCAAAGAACGGCGCCGCGTCGGCCTGGGGTATACTCAGCCCCATCTGGGCGTCGCAGAGCATCACCGTACTGCGGACAACATTCAAAGGCAACATGGGGTGGCTCAACTACAAGGCTGGCGGCCTGGGCGAGGTGGTGGACCGCTACCGATGGGATGCCGGGTGCATTGCCGAACACGTACGTTTTGTGGATTAAGGACTCCGGATTTATTTATGAAGGCCATTTGCTAACAATAACACCAGTGGGACAGGGTGAAAAGTACCCGAGCAGCTGAGCACGAGTTCTAAGGACTGCATATCAGCAGACGACGACGACGCTGGTGTCTACTAGATTATCTTGACAGCTATGGTGATAATTCTGATATAATAAGCTGCACCATCTATCTTTGCATTACCTCTTTCATAAAAACTCTCCCCTTCCCCGTGTCTGGAAACGCAAAAAAAAACAGCTGTATAAAATAGCCAGAGGCAAAAAATAAACCCGGAAACAACAAAAGACAACAATGTATGGTATGGATATAGCTGATCCCCCGTAGAAAGATGGACGAGAACGAGAAAATATTATACAATTACAAGAAAAAAAGGAATTTGATCATGTGCTTGGGTGAAAGGGAAGCCAGGACCTCATCTCGCGAGGCCAATGGTGCCCGACGGCCACGCTCCTCGCGCATACTCTCTCGCGGTCCGGCCCGAGCCCGTTTAATCGGCCCCAGTCTTCCCACTCCTTGGCAATCTCCATGAGCACGCTGCCCATGACGGCGGCACTGGCCATCAGGCCGTGGCCCTCACCCTCGAGCACGCGTACCTCACAGCGGCGCATGGTCTTGCCCAGCCAGCGCACGTTCTCGACAGGCACACGCGAATCCCGCGAGCCGTGGTGGATAATCACGGGGCGCGTAATGTCCACGTAGCGGAAGCCAATGGTGTGGCGGCGCTCGAGACACACAAGCAGGTCCACGGCCGGGTTGGCGCCCGTTGTAGCGAGATCCCAAATGGCGTGCGTCAGGCGCGAATCATATGTCGCCTGACGCTCACGATCGGCAATCGCATCCGCGGCAGCGGCCAGCACAGCCGCCTCACGGGCGTCGCGGGCCGACATTATGGCGCCGGCGCCTGATGCGCCCGACACTGATTTACGGTGCACACCAGCGCCGCCGCTCGGACCAGCAGCAGCAGCAGCAGCACCAGGCGATGCACCGTGCAGCCGAAGGCGGTCCATCTCTTCAATCGATGTGAACTCATTGGGCGGCGGCGACGACGTGCCTGGCGCGTCGCCAGCTGCCCGGCGTGCTGTCTGCACGTTCTCCTTGTTGTCGGCCGGCAACGGGTTGTTCTTATGGGCATCCTTTTCGCGCTCCTTGGCGAGGTTGGCGTTGGACTTGCGCTTGCGCTTCGGCGTCTTGGGGAGACTCGAGGTGATGGAGCTGCTTGTGGCAGACATGAAGCTCGAGTTGGCGGCTTTGAGGAAGGTGGTTGGAAGGGCGCGTAGGATACGTTGTGACGTCGGGATTGCATTGGTTGGCGGCAGTGGTGTCTGTGCTGAAGAGCCAAAGACGGACATTTGTGATGGGGGAATCCACGCGTGCGAGAAGCATGAATGGCGTCCCCGGATGTGCTGGGGCATGCGCAACGCGGTCGCCAGGGCGTAGATGGCGCCTGCTGAGTGGGCGAGGATGGAGAATTTCGTAATCTTGAGAGCCTGGCAGATGGCGTACACGTCGTCTGAAGGAGACTTGTTAGTGCCTGATCAAAGACAAGGACAAAAATACAAAAAGGCAAAAAGAAGGGAAGAAGAGGCAAGAACAAGAAGCTTACCTGGCCAGCCCAGAGGGGTGGCAGTGCCGTCCGCATAAGGTTCACTGTCACCGACACCTGGCCGATCGGGCGTAATCAGGCGGAGCTTGAGGGTCAGGGCAAGCTCGTCGTAGAACGCCATGATATACCGCGTCAGACCCATACCGACACAGCAGAAGACGGCGGAGCCTTCGCTGTCACCCGACCTCGGAGAAGGAAATGATGCGGCCAGTCTGCGGGTGGCGAATCTTCTGCGACAGGCGGGGCGAGCAAAGGTATGCCTCCACGGCGTCGTCAACACTATCAGCACTCTCCGGCCGCTCATACACAACATGCGTGTCTTCTGCAGACGTCCGCCCACTCCGGCTTCCCTCGATAACCGATAGCGTAGGCTGTCATCTCGGCCGAGCGGGCCGGACAGTCTCTTGAGCTTGGACCCGGACCGCTTCAGGCCGTCAGCGTCGGTGCTGTTGCGGGCAGAGCGGCGACGGCCGTCGAGGCTGTGATCCCGCCTTCTGCCCTGGGCCACAGCTGGGAAAGGTGCGCCATCCTCCATGTCGTCCTCAGGCGACGTGTCGGTGATCAAGATGTTGTGGAATGAGAGAACGTTGCAGGCTCAGGTGCGTACTGGCTACCGCTTGGCCGCCGCGCCCGCCGAGGATCCGCGCTGCCCTCTTCGCTGATGTCCCGGCTAGACTCCTTTCGATAATACGACGACCCGTTTCCCGGGTCTAGGGTTGACTGATAGGGATACTGGTGTCATAGACTGCGAGGACTGTTGCTGCTGCTGCTGCTGCTGCTGCTTGTCTTGCTTTTGTAATTTCTCCTGCGTGTTTCTTCTCGACATGTCCGGGCGTTGTGACGATTCTCCAAACTTGCTGAAAATGCTGCTCGTCCAGCTCGTGAATGGTGTTGCTGGCAGATGCCTCCGGCTTTTGCTTGGAAGAGCGCCGCGATGATCGTTTCGTGGCATTGTTGCCAGTCTTGTGCAGGCTCGAGTCGCGGGCCGGGATGGGCCGTGGGCTTGGTGCGCCATTGTCGAGAGATGGGCGCGGCGTCTTTGTTGTTGGGCGAGTCGGGGTGCGACTCTTCGCTGATGGGCATTTCAGCCAGGAATGGATCGGCCCGCGACGGGACCGTGCTGCTGTTGATGCTCAAACGGTCGCTGCCGCCACCAATGCTGGTGCGCTTCTTCTCGGCCTCCTTTTCGCGGAGACGCTCTTTGCTGCTCATGTACATGAGCCCCTTTTGCGCGCGGCCCGACTTTTTGCCCCAGCTATCGTGTGATGACCGCCGCCGGAGCTCAGGGATAGGGGATATCGGGGCCGCGCTCGATTGACAGATTTCCAATGCTCAGGGTGTCTGCATCCCGCGACGCAAGCGACCCCTTGGACGATGGGCGCGAGCTGCTGCGGCCAGACAACAGCGACTTGAGGCCGCCAGAGGCTGACGAGTCACGAGCGGGAGCGGTCAGGGGCGAGAAGCCGCTTGGGGGTTTGGCGGTCCGGATCACGGGCGGGCTGGCAGCGAGTTCGTCAAGAGGCGTGCTCCCGTCGATAGTATCTGCGTCGGCAGGGTTTGAGAACGCGCCGTAGTCGACGCCAAAGGAGCCGCCCGTCGGTGACTGGGAACGGAGCCGAGTAGGTTGGCGATGTGCCAAAGTGCGTATCAAAGTGCGAGCTGGCGGGTTTGGAGATGATCGAGAGGCTCGTGATAAGGTTCGAGATCACTTCGGGCGAGGCAGGTGAGATTGCGGCCCCGTGTGAGGAGGGGAGGTTTCGCATGACAGAGGGCGCGGAGGCCGAGGAAGCAATGTTCTTTCGCCGGGACTGCTGGTGTGACTGTCTGGGGATGGTGGGCGTGGAGGGAACTGGAGGAGCTGCCGAAGCAGAAGATGATGCGGTGTCCATGTTGGCAGTCCTTTGCCTCGTGCTTGGCTTCGTGTTTTAGACGACTTACTTGCTTCCCGTCTGATGACCCAATGACCCAAATGTCCGACGAAGACGACCAAAATAGATCAGTCTCGGAGCGGTCGGTTCAAGGGGGCACTCTTGGGGGAAACGCCAGCAGAATGCGATATTGGGGCAATTTACACCTGCATCGATCCGGTGTCCACTAAAGCTAGTGTATGGAGTGTTTTTTTTCTGGGTTTGCTGCAACCTCCGAAAGTAAAAAAGATGAGATGGGGAGAAGAAGGTGTAAGTATTTGTCGGGAGGGAGGTTTGGGAGGCGCTTGATGATGCGAAAGATACCGAGCAGGTACGGCAGGTACAGGCGCTGCTCCCACAAAAGGTGCAGGCAAAAAAAGTATATGTACAGAGGACTGCGCGATGCGTGCTGCCTGAGCGCTGTCTGCGTTCTGGCGCGAATTGGGATTGCGTTGTCCTTAATGTGCGCGCCTTGTACAGAGGTCGAAAGAAAAAAAAAAAGGGAAGGTCGAGAAGGGGAGGGAGGCAAGGCAATTTGGTCGAGACTGAGACACGCAGATGGCGCCGTGGGAGCAAAGGGCAAGGCCGATGCGGATGGGTGGTGTGGTGGTCTAGGTGGGATCGCGAGACAGTGCGTTGCAGCGAATGGGCACCGCTATCTGGAAGTAAGGAGCATTGGCATTCGTTCTAAAACCCGGCATGCAGGCTGCTGTAAGTTTCTTGTCAAAGGTCAAAGCGAGCGCACGGCTGGGAGGAAATGAGTAAGAAGAAGAGAAAAAAAAAGGCAGACAGTCGAAACGAAGGAACAAGGAAGAATGGAAAGGAACAGAGTCTGGTTGGCCTGTTTCGTCTGTCGCAATGCGTTCTACCAGAAAGGTCGGGCGCAGAAAGGCCGTGGATGAGGGCCCAGGATCTCACGGGCAGTGGAAGGGAAATTAAAACTGAGGCGGCAACGAGCGAAAAGGAGGCAGAAGCACGAGAGCAACGGGTGAACAGCTAAGATTGTGATGGGGCAGGCTCTGCGCTGTGGGCAAGAGTCAAGTGGGCACTGCCTACCTTTGCTGTGAAGAGCTGTTCTTGATCCCTGCACAGAATACCGTTGTGCGTGGCTGCTGGGACGCGGCTATGCGACGATGTGACGGCGAAAGGAAGGCTCCCAGAATGTAAAATGCGATGGTGGACGGGGAAACTATTCTGGGGCGGGTCTGGTGTTCTCTTTCTGTTGTTGCCCTGGTTCTTTCAAAGGACGCGTCCGATACGGCGTTGACTTCTGCGAGGAGACACGGCGGGCGAAGCTTGTTGACTTTTATCCCCTTCTCTCTTCTTCTCCTGTGCTTGTGTTGTTCTTGACCCTTGAGCGGCCCGCCTCGACTTCTTATCCTACGGCTGGCGCGATGTCGTGCTCGTTGTGGATGTAGCGGTGGTCGCTGCCACTGCCATTGTCTGCAGGTGACGGTGCAGCTGCACAAACTTCTGGGGGCGTCTTGTGTTCTTGGCGTTGATTTGCGAATGGGATACCCCTGATTTTCCTTTTCCTTTTCCATCCCACCCCCTTGCTTTCTTTTCTGGCTCTCTCTAGCCAGCGCGGTAGAAGGCTCCAGGACAAATTGGGTTTAGCATGGATGGTGTTGGGGTGGTCAAGCACGGACCAACCAACCAAGTCATGCTGAGATTTGCAGCTTTGCCCCTGAGTCGAGCCTGGTGCACAGCAGAAGTGTGCACAAAATACGAGTAATGCTTGTGCGTGTGACGACATGCATGTAAGATACATGTACTTTTGTGTCTCCCTTCTGCAACATTGTGGGAGCGCGGCAGGGAAACTCTTGAAGAGTCAAGAGGAGGCACCAGATGCTTCGCGAAGTGCAACCGGCAAAGGTTCAGGTATTTGAGTTTGTCGTGTCCTGTTGTGTCGGTGCTTCAGTTTAGGTCTTGTGCACTCCCGCTTTTGTGCTTGTTTGGATCTGGGCACATACCGGAGGACCTTTTTTTGTGCTCGTCCCTCTGGGCTGGGACGGGCTGAACCCGTTTCTGGATCTGCCGTTCTTGTGGGATTTGCGGAGACATCGGCTTCGGGGAGAGGGCGTGAAAGATAGGCCCATCGTTTTTGTCGAGTTTTCGGTACGGCTAATCGCTTCTGGAACAGCTCTCAGGAGCGATCAAGGCGGTGCAAGGATGATCATGCTCCCGCAAGAGACTTCCAGGTTCATACATAAGAAGAAAACCAGCAAACCGGGCCGCCACCATGAGCTGAGGAAGGACGACACACGACATCAACTTCGTACGTTTGGACATCCTCCAATGGTTCGGGCAATTCTCAAGACGTTTCTTTGTCGCCCTTATCGATCGTCTCGAATGCCCGAGTCCTGCCGGTCGGGGAGGGTGAGTGTGAGACATGGACTACACAAGCTGCATGATTACTGTATCTGCGTGCTGTACGCTGCTGCACGCTGCTGCACGCTGCATGTTAAGGGCTTCTCGCCCTGCAGCAACATCTCGTTGAACGCCGTTTGGTCTGTCGTCGTGGTGGGCGAGGTTCAGCCGTGACTGGCTGGACTCGGAGCACGAGATCCGCCACAGTGCATGCTCGTTGTTGCTTTAGAGGTGGAATATGCCGTTGAAAAGTAGCGACTGGGGCATGGAAGGGGTGGGCTGGAAGCGTCGCGCTCCATACGTCGAGATAGACAGATATGAAAAGGAAAACGAAGATGCAAGGGAGGGCATCATACTGGAAAGGCTGAGGGAGATATCCTGGGTGTCTAAATAATCCTAATGAGGTAAGAGCGATTATCTTGGGGGGCAATAACGACTGGAAGGAACGATGCCGCGTGCTTCTTCTTCTCCCTTCCTCGTGCATTGTGCAAGATTCATACTTTATGAAAACGGGAGTGATGCAAGGAAGGAGCGTTTCAACAATGAGTGGGTAGCTCTTGCCTGTTCTGAGGATGCCGACTCTACCACTACATCATCATAGAAAAGAACAAACTACGGCGTACTGACTTTCGTCAATGTGCAGATGTCGTCTCGATATGTACTGCGTAGACGAGCCGTTTTAAGTCTTTCCAAACAGCACGGGACGCGAGGTGAAATCGTGCCACGCGCACCCCGCTGAGCTTCTTTTCCTTCTCTGCCTGTCAGATTCAATCTTTGACAGGGAGAGCAGCTTTTTTTCCTTTCCCCGTCATCCACAGTTGGGGCTCCATTGCATGCGCGTGAGCTCCACAGGACGCTTTCAGTGGAGGATGGAGCTCCGATGTTTGGGAACAAAATTATGTATAAAAGACTCGTTTGGCAGGTGAGTTTGACGACGACAAGGACACACTTCATACTGTGGCTAAATCATTGAGGATTGTAGGATGGAAAAACAACGAAGACATGTTGAAGCTGCTGCTAACAACATAGAGCTAGTGTTGCTCTCGGTCCGATATGGCTTCTGACACCGATGGCAGCTGCGGGTGTGCCGTCAATGTCCCGAAGGACGACAGGATGCAACACTCGGGCAGTTTCGGGCATCACTAAAAGTTGGCAAGCACACAGATTTATCAAAGTTACAAGCGAAGAAATGCAAAATGGTATTACAAGTACCACTGTACGGGTATGCATATGTAAAGGGCAGCCGAGACAATGGCAAAGGCCAGCGTGTAGCTAGATGGAAGGTTGGGGCTTTCCCCGAACGAAAAAAAGAGGGAGTGGGTGAATAATGAGAGAGTGTAAAGAAAAAAAGGGTATCATTATGAGCGCGTAAAAATGCTGTGATGTGGTGAAGAGAAGTTAAACATAAACATGAAGACGAAAATGAAATCAAATGACGCTGAAGAGCGAATTCACTGGTCGAATGGCAAAGCACCAGTCGCTCTCGGCCGAGGTTGCCGTCTTGGCACTGCCCAGGGTGCTCTTCAGATAGCCACTGGTAGTTCTTGCACGGAGACGAACGAAGCCGGTGCTGTCGGTGCTCGTCGTGCTGCTGTTCGGCGGGCCCCAGCCGCACGCAGTGCAGCCGACGTGCCTGCACAGTTGTTCATGCAGTCGTCCATGCTGGTCGTGGGCAGATGCGAGAGGTCGGGACCGCGGCGCCGGTGCCGGAATAATCAATGCCGCAGAAGCGCAAGAATTTTGTGCTGGAGCCGGGCACGGTGTAGGTGGTGCCGTTTGGCTGCCGGGCAGTCAGTGAGAGACGTGGCGGTGGCGGACAATGATGATGATGACGATGTCGATGATGTTGAGGTAGCAGTTGTTGCTGCGGTTGTAGAGAGAAGCGGCTGCAACGGGCGAGGCCAGCGAGGTTGTCGGCGTAGCAGTGCTGGCCGAGGCCGTGCTGTTGTTGGGCAACGGGTGTATACTTGGTCGTGTGGCTGTTTTTTTTGGTCAGCAACGTTGCCGTCTGGAGGAAATCAAAAGGAAAAAAAAAAAAGAAAAAAAAAGCAGAGCTCTAACTACCTGTTCTTCTTGGACAGCGTGAGGCCCACGCCGACACCGACGCCCACGGCCACGGCAATGACAAAGAACATGACGCCGCCGGCAATCATCCAGGAAACCGCCGGCCGCCGCCGGTCGCCGTTGTAGTAGCTGTCGACGGACCGCGTGTCTTGGTCCTCAGACACGGGCTTTCGGCCGGGCTTGCGCCCTCGCGCAGTGCTGGCGGGACGTACCGGCCGTTAACAAAGAACTCTTGCTCGGCAATGTCCTCGTCTCTCGAGGTGCACGCCGCCAGCACCCTGGCCGTCGTCGCTGCACTGCCGGCTGGCGGCCGTGCCTCGCCCACCGCCCCCGACCACTGCCACTACCAACAGCACCTCCAGCCGCAGCAGCGCCGGATCGACCACCAGTCAAGTCCCGGAACGCAGATATGCTGCCCTTGCGTTTGCTGCCGCGCTTGGGTGATCCAATATTCAGGCCAATCTCGCGGAACTGAGACGGGCGGCGCGTCCGTTCTCGTCCTCAATTGTGTTATTGTCATCGTCGTCGTCATTATCGTCGTCGCCAATGCGCCGACGTTCTCTCTGGTGGTGGCGTGGTCTCACGATAGAACGTAAACGCGACGGTTGGCGGACGTGGCAAATGGTGGCTGTTTCTGCTCCGCCGCCGCCGCCTCCGCCCGCACTGGCACCGTCATCGGACCAGTAGATGGACGGCGGGCCGGCTGCCGAGGTGTGGATGATGCGAAGGTGAGTGCTGGAAGGCTGGCTCGGGTCGTCGTGATTCTGGCCCTGGCCGCGGTACGGCTGCAGCTGTGGCAGAGGCTCCTGTTGCGGCGGCACCTGGAAGAGGGCCCGGGTTGAAGGGGGGCACGGGGTAGTTGCGGTCGTCCGGCGGCAGCACCTCGCTTTCGGAGCCGTGGTCAGGCGCGTGCCCGCGTCGCTTTTTGCGGTTGTGCTTGGTTGGCGCTGGGGACAGCGGAAAGTACAGCTCCTCGCCGTCGACGCTCAACGGCCGGGATGGGTGCCGGCCGGGGCGTGCCATTGCCGCGCGAGCCTCGCCGTGAGCCGCGGCCGTCCTGGTGCTGCGATGACGACGAGGAGGCACGCTGCTGCTGCGGGAGGGGCTGGCCAAAGTGGCGCGGAGACTGCGGTGCCATGATGAGTAGCCACCGGGCGGGGTTGCTCGTAGGCAGGAGGCTCGGGGTGACCTGGCTGCGGGAAGACGTCGGCGGTGTAGTTGTTGTTGTTGTTGTTGCTGTTGCCATTGCTGCTGCTGCCCGTTCCCGTCGTGTCCAGGCGGTTCATCTCGACAGACACGCCGAGAGGCCGCTGTCCTGCGCTTGGCCCGCAATGCTCGCTAGCTTATTGCCGCTGGGCTCAGACTCGGACTCGGACGTGTTTCGCCGGGACTTCATGGTGGCTGTGGCTGTGTTTAGATGTGCGTTGCCGTCCTCGGTCAAGTCAAGATCACGACCGCTATGCTGTGCCGGCCGAGCTCCCATTCGCTCACCGAGATGCCGTGAGAATCGAGGACGGATGAGAAACCCCGGGGAAATAAGAAAGAGTGAAACAGAGGGGGGTAGAAATCAAGGGATAAGGTGACCCAGATATGGGTTTTGCACTTGATGAAATAAACAAGCAGAAACAGCATAAGGAATGACTGCCCAGATATCAAGAGGCAAAAAGAGAGGTCGTCCAAACGTTGCCCAATGGGAAAAGCAGTAGAAAGGTAAGATCAGCAGAAACAGACGTTAGTCTGTGGTGACTCTCAGAGAAGAGCCCCAGGGAAAACAAAATGCGACGCCAAGCCCGATGAGAACGCCCTTCTATTCCTCATTCTGGCCAGCCTCTCATGTGGTATTACACTTTCCGTTATTCCACAACGAGCCGTAGCGAGAAGAAAAGTGTATGGCGACAAAATATTACCGCCCCGCAGCTCGAAGGGGTCATCTCGGTCCATCTGTTGATTATTCTCCTCTTTTCCTTTCACCCCAGTAGCGACTATGACTTTATTTTACGTGCACCCTTGTGCTCCACAGTGCTGATCATGTGTCCTCTTTTGGTTTTCTTCCCTTGCCTCTCCAGGGTATGTTGTCCTTCTCCCATCCCTTCCCATCCTTGTTGCTTTTTCCTTTCGTCCTCTGGCATACGACCTGCATCTTGAATTCGCCTATTTAATTGACATAGCCAAAGCCAGCGAGCCAGCGTTCGGTCAGGACTGCCCTGGCGGAGCTTGAAAGGCCGTCAGGGATGCTCGTATTGCTGGACGGGGGCCGGCTTTCCAAACTTCACAAAAACCAAAATAAACCAGACCTAAATAGACCCAAAATTAAAAACCTGGACCTTCCACCTCCCCTGCTGCCACACCTTCGCTTTCTGTTCTTCAAGCTTTCTGCCTCTTGGCCGTTTTCTTTCCCTTTACAGACCGCATACTGCTTTTCATCTTGATTTCTGGTTTTCGGTTCTTGGTTTCACCGTGGGTTCGTCTCGTCTTCTATGCGGATGAAAACCCGTCTCACCAGAACCCCATAATATGGCCAATATTTCTTCTGGGCCCTGCTAAGACCCCCCCTCTTTCTGTAGTCTCTTTTCGTCCTTTTGCAGCTTTGGCTCGGCCTTCTCCTAGTCTCTTTTCTTTCCCACTTTACCCCTTATTCTTTTTCGCTCTTAGAAGCACGTTAGAGCTCTTTCCGTGTCTTCCTTGTTAAACGCGCTAGCCGTTGCGCTCTTCTGATCGAGGCTCTCAATGAAGCGTTTTATACGAGTATTCTTTGTCTTTTGCTTGCTGAAAATTTGCGAATTGATATATTGGTTACCGATGGAGCTTGTCAATTTGCAGCCAGCTGTGATGTCGTACTCCGGACGTCGTACGCACTTGATAAAAATTGGCCAATTCCAAGAACCAGGAAAACTACAAGAAACCAGGAAACGCCAAGAAAAACTCCTCCCGTCGAGGATAGGCACGATAAAGGCTCGCCGTTGCCTGCCCAAGTGCAAGACCCCTGACCAATGACTTGACCTTTTTGCTTCGTTTCTTTAAATTTTTGACAAGGGTGTTGGGGACCGCGCCATCCGCACCGCTTTGGCCCTTGGCCCCATCCAGAAAAAATTAATCCAAGTAAAACAAAGCGTTTGGCTTGCCATGCCCAGTCACAAACCATGGTTTTCCGCTCTCTTCTTCGCACTGTCAAATTTGGCCCAAACAGCCGTTTAGGACACGTTCTCTTGGCAGTCTCGGCGGCCTTTCCGCATCGTCCTCTTGATTCCTTTCCCGTTCTCAGTGCCCCCTTTCTTGACAAGTACACCCGCATGGATTTTATTTGGCTGACCCGGACACAAACAGTCCTCCATAGTGTGGAGAAGCAGCCAAGCTGTCTGAAGTACGAGTAAAGATTTCGTCTCAAACGATAGCAATTGAAAAAGCTAAAGAGCAAATGGCCGAAGTTCATCTTAATGGTCTATGGAGAACGGAGTATTACTTGTACGGAGTGCCCGTAGTCGCCATTTTCTTGCTTTCTGTGGCAGTTTTTGCCCTCTTTCCATTGGAGACGCGAAGGATTGTGGCAACGCTGCCGAACTGGATGAAATTTCGGTCACAAAGGTTAATGGGGGCAAACGGTTGAAGCAAGCAAGAAAGCGTCTGTGATTAGATCACTAGGCCTGGCCATACCAGACTCGTCAGAAAGCAGGGAAAAAGCACGCATCTTGGCTCTAGCTCTGTTTGCCGTCAAAAGCTCCAGCGTCAAGCCTGGGAAGCACTGACTTCAACTGTAAATTCCGTATCGATGGAGTCAAAGCCTCTGGTGCCTCCCTGCTCTGTTGCAGTCAAGTCTGGCCCATCACAGCAGTGAGCGCCCCGAGGGTGGCGGTCCGTCCGCTTTTAAATGCACGCAAGGAAAGAAATGCTGGTGCAGGGTTCACGGTGTGGCTTGTTGATACCAGACCATCAATCCGTTTCAGATCCACCCAGGCGTTATGCTGCGATGTCATGACCGTCTGAAGTGATCCACAACAGGACAGGCAATGTTTTGATATTTGGTAATACTGCACCGTTGGCTAGTACAATATTAAAGCCATTTTCTGGCATTACGAAAGAAATATCCGTTCACGTGAGGTAAGCAATTATAATAAAGACTTTAGTATTAAATAGGAACACAGTTGAGGAGAAACACGAAAGAAGACGTTTTCCGGAACACGGCCCTCACAGATCAAGATAGAACCTTCAGAGTTTGCATCACGGCAAAGTATGAAAAATTGGTAAGATATGTTTGAAATAGGACACGGTAATCCAATGAGGTTATTATGAGAAAGACGAAAGACCAAAATTGACAGACAAAATCAAGAAAAACACAAGACGTAACAGGACACAAGACAGTCAAAACCAAGAAAAGGGAGAAAGGAAATAAACAAATAAAGAAGAAAGCGAAAGCGAAGAAAAGGGGGGGGAGGGGAAAAAAAAAAAAAAAAACAAGCAGCCATTTAAAAGACGTACGGTCAAACTTGGACAAAGGAAACATTTTCACAACACGACGGCAACGAGGTCTACGCCGACGCCTGCTTGGCAGCGTGGGCCAGCAGGTACTTCTCGCCCTCGGGCCAGGCGCGCTCGGCAGCCATCTCGCGCACCGTGCGGCCATCATCGTCGGCGGCGTTGAGAATCCACAGGCATGCCGCTCTTCTCGACGACCAGCTTGAGCAGGTCGAGGTTACCGTCCTCGAGAATCTGCATGACAACATTCCAGCCACGGTAAGTCTGGTTGATGTCGCCACCCTTCTCGAGCAGTCGCTCCAGGTTTAGCGGCGCCTCCGTCTTCCTCCGTGTGGCCACGGCGCACCGCCTTGACAAGCGGCAGATGCTCCGCCGGGCGCGTTTGGGGTTGGCGCCGGCCTCGTCGAGCAAGAACTTGACGAGGTCGCGGTGGCCCTCACGGATGGCCGTGGTCAGGGGCGAGAACACGCCGCCCGTCTTGTCCTCGACGCTGACGCCGGCAGCCAGCAGCATCTTGATGGACTCGAGCTTACCGGCGGCAACAGCACGCTCGAGCACGCCGCGGACTGCGCGAGGGTTGGACACGTGCGGCAGCAGACGCTCTAGCAGGTTCGGGTGGTGCACGGCCATGATGAGCGGCCAGTCCTCACCACGGGCACCGGCGTCGGCCCCGTGGTCGAGGCAGCCAGCTGCACGAGGTCAGCGCGGTTTCTCACGCAGCGCCGTAGTCAGCGGCGTGTGGCCGCGGGCGTTGCGCTCGTCGGGCTGCACGCCCCCCTTTTCGAGCAGCCACACCAGACCCTCGGCGTTGCCCACCTCCACAGCCATCTCGGCGATACCAGGCGGCTTGTGGAATGTCGGCACCGGCGCGGATCAGAGACGGCAGCATGTGCACGCGCTTGTGCGTGATGCACTTCCACGTGGGGTACTCGGCCGCGGGCAGATTGGGGTCTGCGCCGTTGGCCAGCAACAGGTTGAAAATCTCGAACGTGGTCGTCGCGGATGGCCGTGCACAGCGCCGTGTAGACTCCGTCCTTCTTGGCGTTGACGTCAACACCGGCCTTGATCAGCTGGCGCACCGACTCGACCTTGTTCAGGCTTGTGGCCAGCTCCCAGCACGCCGGGGGCCTTGCGCAGGTCGGCGCCATGCGCCAGCAGGGGAACCATGCACCTGGGGTGGTAGGTCGAGGGCCACAGCACGTGCTTAGGGCCGGCCGGTTGGCATCGGCGCCGTGCTCCAGCAGCGCCGTGGACAATGTCGGCGCGGCCGGCCTGCACGGCAGTGAACAGCGGCGAGGTGCCCATGCCGTCCTTGGCGTTGGGGTCGGCGCCGTAGGCCAGCAGCAGGTCCACGAGGCGCCGGTGCTTCTTCTTGCCAATGGCGCCAAGCAGCAGCGTCGTCGTGTTGTCGCTGCCGCCGCTGTCGCTGCGCTGCTGCCGTTGCGCTGCACCGCGGTGGTTCGGGTTGCCGCCGTAGGCCATCATCAGCTGCGCCAGGCCCAGCTTGCCCGTGGTGAAGCCGCCACCAGCGGCGACTCCGTCGTGTCCTTGATGGGGTTGACGCCTTCAAAGTTCGGGTCGCCGCCGTACTTGAGCAGCAGCGTGGCGCCCTCGGCAAACGACTCCTCGACGGCGGCCAGCAGCGGTGTGATGGCCGTTCCTTGTCCTGGCCGTTGGGGTCGCCGCCAAACAAGCAATAGCAAGCAGGCGCATGCTTCTCAATGTCGTGGTGCAGCACTGGCCTCGTGCAGCACGCCGCCGTCGGGCGCCACGCGCGTCCAGCAGCTGTTCGACCAGCGTGTAGTTGGCGCCCTGCACGGCCGTGAACCAGCGCCCGACTTGAGGTTCGCGCCGCCGGCGCCGACCATGGTTGCGCGGCTGCCACTTGGGCATGGAGAAGGGGGTCGGCCTTGAGGCGCACGACCTTGATGATCGTGGGCTGCTGCATTCCGTTGAGCGGTGCGACTCGGCTGTCGGGCCGCCGTCGACGCCGAGATAGACATGACCTCGATGTTGTCCGACAGCAACGACGGCGCGCCGTGGCTGTGGCCGTTGGCGATGGTTTCGTGGCCAGAGCGGCCGGAGCGGCTCGTGTCCATATCGTGTAGCGCGACTCGGACGACGAGGACGCCCAACGTCGAGGCGGCCGGCTGCTTGCGCTCGGTAGAGGACGCGACGGTCGGGCCCGAGGCCGTCCGTCAGCGCCGTGCCCACGATACCGTTGATGTCGCGCGACGACGAAATGGTGTTGTTGCTCGTCGACGGCCTCCGCCGCAGCTCGGGCATCCAACCGCAGCTCGTCGCTAAAGTTGATCTCCTTGCCCGAGTCGCGCTTCTGTCATGAATTGCATGGGCGGCAGCGACGGCAGCGGGTTGCCGTCGTCGTGAAGATCACTGACGCCGCGGATGCCGTTGCGGTTGCTTTGGCCGTTGCTTTGGCCGTTGTTTTGGCCGTTAATGTTGCCCATATTGAGCATCGACGAGCTGCGCGCTGAGTACGCGCCGTTGACCGGTGCGGGGCTGCCCACGTCAAGCATCGACGACTTGCCGTTGGTAACGCCGCCGCTTTGCATCGACGGCAGCACTGGCGGCTCAACGGTGCGCATGTACGCGTTGGCGGTGTCGTTGGTAGCTGCAGTTCCGTTGAGTGTTCGTTGGACGGCGTCTTGCCGTTCAGAGAAGGCGCGGCGGCAGCAGCCGAGCCGTTTGCGGAAGGTGCGGCCAGCGTGTCGTTGGCAGTGCCTAGGGTAGGCGCGCCTGCCCCATTGAGCGATGCGGGAGCAGCCGCGGCGCCGTTGCCGTTTGTGGCAGCCATGGCCGAGGTGGCCGCCGTCTTGTCCAGCGCCGGGCGGTTGCCGTGGATGCGCTCAAAGCGCGGCGGCAAGACCCGTGTAGCCAATGCCGACCGAGTCCTCGATGCGCGCGTCACCCAGCGACCACTGGAAGACCAGCGCGCTCATGCGCAGCGCCTCACGCGACTTGGCCAGCGACTCGCGCATGCGGCGTAATGTCGTGGTCTGGAAACATGCGGCGGAAGCCCTTTTGGATCTTGCCCATGGTGCCTTTGCTCTCGTACTCGAGGAACTTGTGGATCATGCGGTCCAGCTCCTGGAAGTCCGCGTACGTCGTCTTGAACTTGCGCTCCAGCTCGACCACCATGTCGGGCGGGAAGCGCCGCCCGCTGCGCGAGCAGTCGTCCAGGCCGGCCTCGATCGAGAACAGGATGCGGCAAGATGTCGAGGAACTCCGCGCGCGAGCTGCTCAAAGCCGTCTGGGTGCACCTTGACCGTGCTGAGGTACTCCGAGCATGCGCACCGAGATCTTGTTGCCCAGCAGCGTGTCACGCGTGCACGCCTCGAGCGCGGACGCTTCCTTGGTCTTTGCCATGGCAGCGTCTATTTGTGAATTTGCTTCTGGTTGCGATTTGGGGTGGAAGGCTTGGGAGAGACGGGTCTGTGAGAGGGAAAGGCACCCAACGCCGGCAAGGGAGGCGGTGTGCGGTGTGTGTGCGAGGAAGAGGGCGCGGTCACCGGTCGGCGCTGCGTCTGCGTCTGCGGCTGCAAGTTGCAGTTTCTGTTGTGGCAGCGGCTGTCTTGGTGCGCAGTGGGGATTGCTGGCAGCGGCTTGTACGGAGGAGGATGAGGTGGTCCTAGATCTGCTACAGAGGCGGGCGAGGGCGAGCGAGTGGTGGTCGTCGTCGCCTGTTTGCTTGCCTCGGGAAACAGAGGGGAAGTCGGGGAGATGGGAGGGAGATACAGGTTGGGCAACGTGTTGAAGGTGGCCGATGGGGAGATGATGGACTATTTAAAGCAAAGCTTTGTCGAGTACCAAGACACACAAAAAGTAAAAGGTACAAACGGACCACGAGCTTGATGGACAGCTGAGGGGGGGCGAGAATGAGAAGCAAGGAAAGTGAGACAACAAGAAGCAAAAGTAGGGAAAAGAAGAAAAGGAGAAGAAGGATGTTGACAGAGACAGGAGGGAAACAAAAAAAAAGGCTTCGACGGAAGAGCTTTCTTTTTCTTTCTTTCCTTTTTACGCCAGGTACATGTTAGTCCCGAGGGGAGGGGGTGTACGAAACAGAGCAAACAGCCACAGGCCAGACAAGGTAAGCAGAGCCCGAAGAAAACAGCAAATTTGAATGCTGTGCGGTGCAACACGGTCTACATGCACATGAACGGGCTAGGCATTGACAGTCACAGGAAGGAAGGAAGAAAAAAGGGTACAGCAAAAGTCTCAAGGACGTTCCAAGAGCACGGTAGCTGGGCACGTCGTCGAGCGAAGCAACATAGATGTCGTGGAGGGGGACGTGCACAGTGGACGAAGGCATATTAGTGGAGAAATATGGATAGTGCACGATGGTCTAGGTGTACACGATAAACCATAAACGGGGAAGCCGGAAGATTTAGTCGATCTGGAGGTAGGGGCGTGTACCAAAGCGTCAAGCGAGTGGCAAGCCGGAGGGGTGTGGGTTTGCCGAGTGTGGACGTGTGGACGTGTGGATGTTGGGTTTGGGTCAATCGTCGAGAGAGAGAGTGTGTGCGAGATGGGTGTTTTTGGCGACAAAGACAGTGGGATGAAAGATAATATCAAGGTCAAAGTGAATAGGTCATGAATGAGAGACGAGTGTCTGAGGGACAGGACAAGAGACGGGAGATACAGGTAGGGCTGCAACAAAGTGAGGACAATCATGGAAAACGCAGGGCATAATGGCGAGGAGAAACACACATGGCGTTCGACAGAAAGAACAGAAAGAACAGAAAGAAAACAGAAAGAAAACAGAAAAGGGGAACCAAAAGAAAGCAAATCACCAAAGTGAACGAGGGTGCATCGACAAATATTTACTAAACAGAGCAGAAAGGCGAGGAGCAAAGACCACGCAGATCGGGTCAAGAAGCCAACGTCTCGCGATCTGTCCATGGAACATTCATGAGAGAGCGACCAAAGCACAAACTACGGTAAAAACTGTTGCTTTTCCAAGTATGGGTATGACTCTACAAGTATGTTGAGAAGTACCACCCCTGCTTCCCTGCTGGGATATTTGGAAGGAAATGTGATACTCCGAGGAGGGGGAGGCAAGTACGAGTGCGTCCAGCCAACAGGCACGCAACAAGTGTGCTTTACAAGAGATGTGAAGGCGGAAGAAGTCCCGCAACAGGTAGCTATGGGCATGGGGCCTGAAATATGACCTTGCAAAGTCTTAGACAGACTTGGACATCCTTGCAATTGAAAGGTGGTTGGAAGACCCTTGGGGAGGAGATGCTGCAGGTGTTGGCACCGTCTGTGGAAGGATGCAAGGCGGCAACCAAAGAAAGAACAACGGGATCAAAAAAGCACAGAAGGCCAGCGAAAGGCCAGCAAGGGCAGTGCCTAATATATAGACAGGGTCTGGACGAAGTATTGGATAGCAAGTACAAATCGTGTGGACCAGCAAATCTGAAGGTCCTGCTCTCTTTGCCGTTTGCCATCCTTCCTAAACAGATAATGGGATTTCTTAAAAGTAGACGAGACAGCAGGGAAGAGGCCTTGCAATAACCTAATCTTACCAGACGCATTGTTCATTGTTCTCTTGTCTGTGGTCATCAGGCAAGCTGTCTGTTGACACGAGAGGCAGGGGAGAAGGCTCGTCATGGTAATTGGAAGGGCAAGAAAAGGAAGGGCCTTGAAAAGTTGGCCCTTTTCTCTCCTCACATTTTCCTCGTCACTTTGCTTTGGCCTATTGGGCTTGTCTCTTTTGGTTTTTTCTCGAGCTGAAAAGCGATGGCGTTGGCTATTCTCCCAAAGTCCACCCTATCCAAGGCAAGAGCTTCAAAAAGTACTCCATATATGTGCAAGTTCTTCACGAGGCACTTTTTCTTGCCAATGCTAGCCCTGGGATAAAAAATAAGTGCAATAAAAGAGTGCTAAGAATTATTGACGCAAGCACTGTTCAGAGGCAGCAAGACTAGCCCAGACAGCGTGCTTCGTATGCATGAAGCCAAGAGTGCCGGTGTCTGGTCCTGCACATGTCTCCGCGTCTGTTTTCTGCCGTCTTTCTGCCCATGTCACACAGCCGTATCATTATCCCGACCTGCATTCAGCCCATCCTCTCGCCCTGGATTTAACTGGCACAGTAGGAGCTCATTTATTTCGTACGACATCACAGTGCCTTCGCATCATTCTGGCTCACAAGCGTCTTTCAACTTACCAAAAACTCCGTGCTGTGTCCATATCGTGCCCATCCGCGTATTTGCACGTGAATCCACCGAACCTTACGTACGGAGTGTAAGACGCCAGCTCCCGGGATTCAGGATCACAAAAGGACAGGGGAAAAGAACAAGCTGGTGGACAGCGAGAGAAGACGAGAAGATGAGAAGGCGAAAAGGCGAGAAGGGCAAGACAAAGAGATGTCTTCCAAAAGCGTTCGTGTTCTAGACCCCCCCTCTGTGCCTCTTGGCCTGAGCCCGAGCCGCTTTGACCTTCTTTTTGGCATCTACTCCGTAATCCACACCCACTAACAATCCACTCGCGAAACATTCTCCAGCTAGCTCCCCCTCCACCCAGCTGCCACTCACCGGAATGGCGAGAGTAGCCTATGAGAAGGAGAGAGGGCAAAGATGGAAAACAGCTGGAGTTTGCGAGACTCAAGGAAAGTGAAGGCCAATTCTTAGCATCTTGGTGAAGAGCCAAGTGGGGATTCAATAAAACGAATCCTTCAAACGCGGCTACTAGGAGGATCGATTAACGTCGCCTGGAGATGGTCAGAACCAGGTGGAGGTCCCACCAGTACTTTGTTGCAGGACAGCAACAGGGGTCATGAGAAAACAAAAAAGAACAGCTGGGACAAGGCAGACAGATGCAGGAGATCGAAAATGGGAAGTAAAAATTAAAATATACTACAGAGGAATGAAAAGCAATCTCATTTCCAGGCGGTTTTTGTGTTTTAGTTGTAGCTCGTTTACAGCCCTCAACCAAAACAAGAATTAAACACAACCCACGATGCAAACTTTTCTATTCTTATGAGTGCTGTACTATATCCGATTTATTAGATAGCATACAGGCAGGCAGGTCCTTGTCTCGCAATGAAACTGGGTTAGGCGAAACATAGGGCCCTTGTATCTTCAAGCATCTGGGTAAGAAGTTGAGGCAAGGACAACGTTAGGGCCAGCACCTGGACTCCAGAGAGGATGAAAGTGTGATTCAATGGGACAAAATACGATGCTGGCGGGAAGCTCCCGATCGAGCGTTCTGCATTCCGATCAATATGCAATACGACAGATAAAGAAGTACAGCTCCGTCGACAGTGCAACTGCAACGTAATATGAGATGATAAAAGACGCAAATAAAACAGCGTGCAAGCAATTGCCGTATCGCACTATCGTTGATATATGCATTCATCTATGTCCATTCTTTACGGGACATTCGACGCCCTTTTTTTTCGAGCCTTATTTCTCTTGAGTAAAATGACCGTCACTGTACATGTAAGTTCGCCGAGTTTTAGAGCCGCCCAGGAAGCACGATGGGCCGTTTGGATGAGCCGTTTCTGCAATGCATGATACACGTGGGAAACGACAGGGAACAGGACGGCTCGAAATCAAAAAGAGGGAAAGGAGATAGTCAGTGGACCCCAAACAATAAAAACCGGGATGGCCGCAGGTTCCGCTCGCGTTAATAGTAGTGTCAGAGCGGAAAGCAAGAAAATATGGTTTCTTTTTACACAATACTTCGTACAGAGATATGCGTACGCTTGAGCCTCGAGCTTGCCAGGTTTCTGGGCTTCGACCAGCCTTGGTCGACGATCATCATCAGTAGCACCAAGCAACTATCATCATGACGAGGCCCCAACGGTGAAGAAGCACCACCTTCAATGCACACGCCTGTTTCTCCTTCTCTCCCCTTCCTTCTCTCGTGGCTGTTCTTTTTGTCTCACCCCTTTTGTTCCTCTCGTCTGCTTTTCTCTTCTGTTTTCCTTCTGGCATGCCTGTTTAAAAACGAATTTCATATCAGTCTGAGACATTCGTGTCTGTGAGACATTGTCATCTCCAGGGGAGAGAAAGACTCCAAAAGTGAAGCACGTTGTTAGCAACAAGGTGATATCCGACCACTGAAAAAACAGGACGAAAGAAGGGGCACCTTCGACGCATTTCGACACATAGCCTGGCCGGCGCATCCAAAGGTCCAAAGAAAAAGCCATAGTGCCTGAGCTAGCCGCCCAAATGCGCCAACGCCCAGGCCCGTCGCCTCGACTAACTGGACGAAGCAAGGGGTAAAAAGGGGCGGGGAGGACGCTTCTTGAGGCTGTCACAAACTTGTGTGAGGCGGTCGAAGCTAGAAGAACAGAAGACGAAGTAGGATGGGCCTCAGCACCGAAGGAGGAAAAGGGGGAGGCGAAGAAGGAAGCCTCAGGGACAAAGAAGAAGAGAATATTGAGGAGAAATAAAATCAAAATCATGTGCTGCATGGGTGTATCTCGAGGCAACGGGTGCCATGTGAGAATGTGAGAGTGTACATGGCCGGGAGAACACATGCACCTAACCACGAAAGCAAGGTGACCGTGGCCAGGTAATACGACCCACACCCAGATGGGCACGAACCGTACAGTATGTAGGAGACCTGTCGTTTTTTTTGTTACTTTTTTGGTCTGGGCCTGTTTGGCCTGCCATTGCAGCTGTTCGTCTGTCATCACCATTTGCCCATTTTCTGCACATTGCTTTTTTCGTTTTGCCTGTCTTGCATTTCCATCCTGTGTCTCACATTTTTCATTTCCCATGTTCGCCGTCCCCCTCACGACACACATTGTACGTTTTTTACGGTACTTGGGACGGGAGAGAGCCTTTTTTAGCATTCTCATTTCCACTCTTTCTCGGTTTCGACGTTGCATTGGTAGGAAGCTCCTCTCTCGCAGACACGCAAACCCCAACAATGAACCTACATGAACAGCTATGCTGCACGCCGTCTCAACAACGGCAAGCCTAGCCGGATGCCCGTCTAAGACATTGTGAAATAGCGGTGTCGTAGCGAAGTGAACACAAAAAGAAAGTGCCAAGGTCTGCCGAAAAGATGCTATGGAAAAAGGAATGCGAAAAGAACAAGGAGAAGAAGGACATCAAAAACAAATTGTGCAGGGAGGGCACATGGAAAAGACAGCACATTTGTTCATGATCCAGGCCATGGCGGTTAACCGTAAGATAGTTGGCTGGTCTCTTGAGGAGGCAAGGGAACTTGCCCTGTACTCCGTAATACCGTGGGCTTTACGGCGTCGACAGGCTTCAGGTAGTTAATGCCTCCGGAGAAGAAGAAAAGATGAAAAAGAAGAAAAATGTCAAACGGGCAAACTCCAGTTTTCCGGGTAATCAGAAAGCATGTACCAACAGGTTCGTGCGTCTAACGCGCTTTTTGCTCTAGGATGAGCAACAACTGGCTTAGGACCGTACAGTTCAGCTGAGAAACGAAAATAATATTGCTGCACAGTTGCTGCAGGGGTACGGAGTACTCGTATCCGTCTTCCAATAGGAGTCCCTGCCACACATGGCGATTGTTGCTTGCCAAAGGCAGCGGTTTTAGTTCTTTTCTTCTTTTCTTCTCTTCCTTTTTCTGGGGCACTTTCCTCTACTTCGTAGGTCAGAATTGCCTGATTGTTCGCTGGACTTGTATTACTCTTTTCTCATCTGACTTTTCTTTTTCGATCTCCTGGCGGGTGCAACCCTACGGGGACGAAAAAATAGTCGTCAATCGGATTGACTTGTCATATTCCACCGACGACACCAGAGCTATTTATGGAGTAATGCCCCATTCAAGTCTATCCAGCGCGCAAAGACACGAATAACAACAAAAGAATGTGAACATGTCGGGATCATGGAGGATTCCCACATTACCGGGTATTTATTTGTGGGCTGCCACAACACCTGTTTCTTCTCGGGGCACCACGTCACTTCCAGGTCACGCCAAGCTCATATTCCCAATTCTGTTTGTTAGATACACCCCTGTACTCGCTTCTCTTTCGCAGTCCCTGCAAAGCATTGAGGCCGATCCTTGTCAGGGGTCAGTTTGGTCTCCATTCGCCTCGTGCCCCGAAGATGGGGCAATAAAAGAGAAAATTGGCAACACGGTCAGGTTCAAGGGTTCAAGAAAGTAAAACTGAACCGGGACAAAAGATGTAAAGGACTAAATGTCGAGAAGGAGTGAGAACAGAGTGCTGAAAGAGAAAGTGAAAAGACTGAGGGAGAGAGGAAAAGAAAGGGGGAGGCCAGAACGTACACTATCTATCCACTATGGGACGCCCACAATGCTGTACGCACAGAGAACCTATGTCTCAAACAGATACCCTGCTTTTCTCCTTGCAGAAAGTCCTCTGCAGAAGCTAGGACGCAAGGGCCAGGGGACAGCAGCGTCCTGCTTTGTCGCGACTGTTTTGTCGACATCCAATGTCTTGCTCTCGAGGTCTTTTTCTGTGAGACCTGTACTCCGTACTCTATGTACTTTATTTAGTACCCACTGCACAGCTCTCCACTTTGCCACTCTTTTGAGAAAAAAAATACCCCCAAAATACCACGAGGTACGACCTCTGTACATCTCCGGAATGCGACGTTGGAATATGCAGGTCTGACTTTCTGAGAAAGACGAGCTGTCAGAGTGCAAGACAGGAACAAGCGTTCCATGGAAACCCAAGGGGCAAATGTAAAATGTGACGATACGAAAGAAAAGAAGAAAGGATAACAGGCTATCAGGCAAACTAGAAAATAAGAAAAGCGAACCCAAATTCACAAAAAGAAAAGGAGCTAGATGAGCACAAAAAGAAAGTTTCCACGGGCAACGGAGATGATCGCCAGGAACGGTCTGGAAGTTGAAAATTGAAAGACACATATTGCAATAATGGCTTTGTGAAAAATACCTCGTGAAATGGGTGAATCTTCAAGACTAATATTGAGATATACGAATAAAAGTAATAAAAACAATAAATAAATATAGCCATTCAGTTTTTTTTTTTAGAAAAAAAAAACACCATCAACTTTCACATTAAATAGATAAAACAATCATGTAAGAAAACCCGGTTGACAAAAAAAAACATCATCCACAGACGCTACGATACAACAGCAACACAACCATTTGTGCTATAATGGGACAATGGGAGGATATAGATTAACCATTTATTCCTCATCAACTCTTTTATCTCGAGAACAGTCGCACCAATAATATGAAATAGAAAAGGGATCTCACGGTGGTGAGCTGTATGCATTGTGTATGTTTGTTTGCAAAATGTTGACCATTGAGAGACACAGGAAAAAAGGGCTGCGCTTTTCATCAGCCCTTGTCCGCCACCCCGTCACGCAGTTACCTGGGAAGCTTTTGAGTAGTCTTACAGCCCTTTTGAGGGCAACATTTGAGAGCAACAATGTGGAGTAAGAATGGGGCCGTTCTGCATCTTGTTAAGAAAGAAGAAACAACGTAAAAGTATGCGCTGCTTATTTGACTTCTCGTCGTTTAAAGACAGCATTAGTTTTTGGGCTTTTTGTACCCTGTCTCGTCTGTATCTTCCTGCATCTTACTCCGTAATACATACAATTGAATTCCCTTTTGGTCCCGATAAGGCTTGTGCTAGTTCACGTCGTTGACTCTTGACATATTTCGTGACGCCACCACGCAAGTCGTTGATTTTCTCTCGTTACATCTTGGTACTTGCTAACTGTTGTCAACTCTTTTCATTCATATTGTTCTCCTGGTCTGTATAATCTGCATGAAAACAGCATAGGCCGCTGCTGTTACCCTGTACTCCATCATACATACAGGATACAGGATGGCGTTATGCTAGTTTCGTCGAATGCAAACCTTCCATTCAAAGGAGATAGGGGTAGTCGTTTGTGAAAAAAAAACACGTGTTGTTGGATCCTTTGGCGGGCGTTGCTATACCTGTCCGGGGAACGTCTAGCTTTTTGAAAGATAAAAGAGCACGATAGTACTTTCATGTGTACACGACGCGATACTCTCTCTGCTTAAGAGGTGCAAGGGAGGGGGGGTATATGTAAGTGACAAGCCCAAGTATATCTTGGCTCCATCGCCGTAGCCGGTAAGGCACGGTTTGTTGCCAGGTGAGGGTAGAGATAACTGGGGGTTCAGTGGTCCATTGATCGTGTTCTGTGTACAGTATGCATAAGTCCAAAAAATGACGGGTTGGTGAGATTGGAGTCTGCTGTTGGGCTACTCGCGTGGTTCTGTTTTGTTGAACCCCGGTTATTGCTTCCTCGTTTGCCTATTAAAACCCCATGACATATCCGTTCATTCAACTAATGTTAACAACTGAAAAGCATCATGAACGCGTGGGAAATAATATATATTTGATTAATGAAAAAGAAATGAGAAAGCAAAGATGGGATGAAGGATTTGGCCAATGCAATTCAAAAGAAAGTCCACGATGCCAGAGTGAGGAAGGATGGTCCTGCAAGGGCACAGCTGCACGGGCTCGAGATGAACAGACTCCACAAACCACCGTGCCGGTGCTTGGCTGTCCTCATAAAAGCAAGAGCATAACTGTAAAGCGCATAGGCGAGATCACCTGGTCTGTGTGCTCGCTTTTGTTTCTCTCCATAATTATCTCAAACGTCACATATCGTACGATTGTATAAAGTAATCCTACAAATGTGCTCGTGGCAGAGGCCCAGAAGCAGGGAATCGATCCTTGTCTTCCGCTAAAGGAAGATAGACAAACAAACAAGCAGGAGACCGTAAAACAACGGGAGCATGTGTACTCGTAGTACATACCTCCTTTTGTACTGTAGGGCTGTGCCCCATCGACAGTAGCTTATTACGAATAAAAAGGCCAACCTGCTGACAAGAGTCTGGTGCAGGCTAGACTCGCCCAGATGATTAGACTTTTTTGTTTTTCTGTTTTGCATGATCTAAGACAGATGGCTCGAGAACTTTCTCATGCCATTGTGTTCTTGTAAAGGTTGAGACGTGAAGAGCCTTTTGAAGAGAGCCAAGTCGCTGCTCCATACTCCGTACGCTTCGGAAGAAATGATAGAGGTTCTCGGCATGTTTGAAAGACATGGCCCAGACCGAAAGGAACAGAGACGGGGAGGAAACAAAGAGGAACCAAAAGAAAACAAAAACGTACCGCATACTGGTAAAGCGAATGTACCACAAGCATCCGCTTCCCGCGTCACACGGCTGAGCCGGAGAGTATCCCGTGCCGTGCACCATAAAATGCCAGCCGCTGGTGAAGCTCAGAGGGGACCAGAGACATGGAGACGAGATATTCAAGGCCGGTTACTAGATTAGGCAAACGATAAGAGACAAGCATAAAACAACCAGCCCGCCCAAGACAAAAGATGACGAAGAAACGTAGGATATAAAATGAGCGAGACAGAAGAGAAAGGGAGAACATGAGCCAGCAAGACATTGCGCCGAGGTGGGACAGCATCGCTGCATTTAGCGGTAAATATCGAGATGAGGTTCTGGACGCCCAGTCGCCGACCAACGGCGATTTCTCGAATATCGAAGATCGTGCATGACCAAGATGTAGAACTGAAAAATAAAGATTGTGCTCATCAACCTTTGCCATGCTTGGGAAGCAGACGGACAATCGAGGAGGCTATTCAGAAGACACGACGGTGCCTAAATGGCGGCTTAAGAAGAAACGAACCGGAACAGAGTAAGGTCCTGCGTATAAGGTAGCACTGCTGTTATCTTTTGTGACAGGATCTTGATATGTGTCTCTCCTTTCTCCCCGGCTCGGTTACCTCGACTGCGGGTGTTCTTACATGCATTAACTAAATACCGGCATAAAGGCACGATCACACACATGGACTGTGGTGTGCAAGGCCAGCTCGCCGATACAGGACGCCAAAAAAGGACAAATAGTGTGGCACAGTGATCGACAGAAAAAAAATCAACAACAATCAATTTTGGCCCCTTTCTCCTTTCACACGATACTGGAAATCAGATTCAGCACTGGTGCCCAGACTTTCTGATACAATCTGCGGTTTGGCGACTTGACGGTATGACGCACCAATCCGTGACATGGAGGGGTGAAGCTGAAGAACCTATGGTCATCTGAGAGGACTGTCGCCGTCAAGAGAGGGCACGAGGGCAAGAGAAGAAGGCCCTAAAGGAAGTACAATTGTAGACAACACCAAGGCCAGCGGGGCACGAGACAACGCATTCACGGGCCCGGCGTGTTGTGTACCAGGAGACGCATGCTGCACGGGATATCAAAGCCGGCTTGGATGTAAGCAAAGCAAAAAGACGGTGTGAAGATATTATTTGAGAATAAAACGAAATGGATATGAGAAAAAAATACACGAAAGAAAGCCAGGCAGAGCTTATGGCAAATGGAAGATGCTCGCTGTGGGCAACGAACGAGGCAGATAGATACCTGTGGGCGCAGTTCATGGCATTGGTCTGTGGTAGCAGGTCGTGGACATTATGTCGTCAATGGACACCAAGCTGGTCAGGTGGGCTGCCACACCTTGAAGGCCGGACGTTGATGTTATCCAATCACGAACGTGACCTGCGTCCGGTCTACGAGGACAGACAAAAAGGAAGAAGGTAAGGAAGTTTACAAGGCGAGGAAGGTGCAAGGGGTCAAGACGAGACAAATAAGGAACTTACGGTGAAGACGTGGCGCGTCCATTTGCGCGCGTCCCGCAGGGCAAAAAAATGACAGTGGGTCCCGCCGTCTAGGGAAGGAACCGGGCCAGTAAAATACCCAGTAGGAAAAGAGTAAGCCCACAAAAATGCAGTCGGAACGACGCGGAAGGCACGATCAAACAGCCATTGACGCAGATGCATCAAAAGGGGTCATAAATGAAATTAAGTTTTTAAAAAGCAAAGGAAAAGAAAGGAAAAGAATTCTCAGTCTGAGGCCACGCAGACTGTTTTCCCACGAGAACGGCCGCCACTAGAAGCTTGAATGCACATCGGAGTCGACGGAACTTCTGCTCGGCTTCCATCCCACCAAGACGTGGACTTGGCGACTTCATCGCTCGACATTGACTTCTTCTTTTTATATCTTCTTCTTTCCCCGAGCACTTTGATCATTTGTTACTTGGCTCCGTTCAGTCTCACTCTTGTTTGTTCAAATTCTTCACCGGCCCGTTCCACTCTGTCTCCGTTCGTGGTCTGACAGTGTCGGCGTCAGGTCTGGAGAGCTAAAACTCTTCTGAATTTTCTCACAAGCTCAAGCTCTTCTTTCCTTGTTCTCTCGTCACCAAGCCACCAATACCATGTCTCTCGACAACAATTCCCATTTGCAGACAGTTTGCAAGGAGTGGGCTGCCGCCCGGGCCGCATGGACGGACGGCCAGGCTGTCTCTGTGACGGGTGGCGACCTGACCATTGCAGACGTTGTGGCCGTAGCACTGTACGTTGCATTCCCGCCCATTTTTCTGCTTTTCTCTTTTTTCAGTCTCCATTTCCCCATTTCCCATTTTCCCCAACCCACGACTTACAGCGTCTTTGACTAACACGCGGTTCTTGGCCACCCCCCCTCTTCCCCACAGACATGGCATCTCTACCCAGCTGTCCATCGACAAGGCCGTCCGGGCGCGGATGGGCCGACAGCGTCGATTTCCTCGCAGCGGAACTCGCAGCCGGCAAGGTCATTTACGGCGTCAACAACGGGGTTTGGCGGCAGTGCCGACAAACGCACCGCAGCAGTTCCGTCGGCTGCAATCGGCGCTCGTGCAGCACCTGAATGTGGGCATCTTGCTACCCGCCGACAAGGGCCAGCCGACGCTGTCGTCGTCGTCAGCGTCGTCATCGTCAAGAGCTGCCAATGTCGACCTGCCTTCTTGCGCAGGTCCACGCCCTGCCTGCAGTGGTCCGGGCCACGATGCTCGTGCGCAGCAACTCGCTGGCCCGGGCCACTCGGCGGTGGCGCATCGAGGTGGTTGAGTCGCTGCTGCACCTGCTGAGCGCCAACGTGACGCCAGTCGTGCCCCTGCGCGGCAGCATCTCGGCCTCGGGCGACCTCTCGCCGCTGTCGTACGTGGCCGGCCTCCTCGAAGGCAACCCGGGCGTCTATGCACGTTGCCACGGGACGGAGAAGAAAGACACCAGCAATGCACCTGCATCTCAGCCTCAGTATCTCTCGGCCGACAAGGCCCTTCAGGCTGTGGGCTTGCCGCCGGTGCAGCTGCAGGGCCAAGGAGGGTCTGGGCATACCAATGGCAAGCGGCACGCCAGTGCGGCCGCCGCATCCCTGGCCGTGCACATGGCCAACCAGATGGCGGTCTGGACGCAGCTGCTGACGGCCATGGGCACCGAGGCGCTGGGGGCACGGCGGGCAACTACGACGCCTTCATCTCGCGCACGCGCGCACCCCGGCCAGGCCGAGGCCGCCGCGAACCATCCGGCAGTTCTTACAGGGCTCGCAGCTGTGCCCGACAGCGCCCGCAGCCGCCACCGCCGCCCATGCTGGCCTCGCACAGGACCGCTATGCCCTGCGCACGGCGCCGCAGTGGATCGGTCCGCAGCTCGAAGACCTGGCACTGGCGACGCGCCAGGTGACTACGGAGCTCAATGCCACGACGGACAACCCGCTGGTGGACGTGGCCGGCGGGGCCGTGCACCACGGCGGCAACTTCCAGGCCATGCGAGGTGACGTCGGCGATGGAGAAGACGATGACGGCGCTGCAGAACCTGGGCCGGCTCCTGTATTGCGCAGTGCAGCGAGCTGGTCGGACAATGCGCGCAAACCGCGGGCTGCCGCCCAACCTGAGCGCCGACGATCCCAGCACGTCGTTTCTGTGCAAAGGGTTCGACGTCAACATGGCCGGCGTACCAGGCGGAGCTGGCGTACCTGCGCGGCCGGTCAGTGGACACGTGCAGGTGGCGGAGATGGCCAACCAGGCGGTCAACTCCATGGCGCTGGTGCGGCGCGGTACGCGCTCGAGGCGGGCGAGGTGTGGGGCTCATAGTGGCCACGTATGTGTACGTGCTGTGCCAGGCGCTGGACCTGCGATGCATGCAGCGTGTGTTCCGGGTGGCCGCTGCCAGGGATCTCCAGGATGTGGTTGAGGGGATCTACCGGGACGACAACGGCGTGGTGGCCAAGATCATCGCCCACACGCTCGACCGCTGGGACGAGCTGGCGCATTCTTGACCTCGAGGCCCGCAGCCAGACAGCCGTGCGTGACACGACGGTAGTTTGCTGGCGGAGCTTCGATGGCGGCGTCGTCACTTCCATCGACGAGCAGCTCCTCCAATACCAAAAGACTGCTGCCGGATGTCTTGCCCGGGCCTACGACAGCGTCCGCAAGCAGTTCTTGGCGGAACCGGCGCGGCCAGTGCGTACTTGAGCGCGGCCTCGCGTGTCGTCTACGACTTTGTCCGTCTTGAGCTGCAGATCCCGCTGCACCGCGCATCGACGACCACCCTACGCGCTGGTGGCTGAAGAAGAGAGACAGAAGCAGGCTGTGCATGGTGGCGGAACGCATGTCAATGGCGTTACGAACGGTTGCGAGCCGGCAGCAATGGCGACCGCATCACGCATCATTGGCACCTGGCGAGCGAGATCTACATGGCTGTCCGCGATGGCCGGCTGTTTGACCGTGTTGCTGCCTTTTGCGAGGAGACCAAGCCGTGGGCGAGGCAACTGAGGGAGAAGAAGGGCGGAAAGAAAAGCTTGTTGTTTTTATTACGATTTCACGTGTTTCTGACGACAATCTCTGCTCACGACTGATGCACAAGCAACACACACACACACAGAAAAAAAGGAGATCTATTAGCATGAGCCAAAAACAATGTGTTTTATTTTCAACGTTCCGTCTGCGACTCCAATCTGACTTGCTAGGGTTTCTTTGGTTTCTTCACCGCCAAGGTTTACGCTTGGAGGCCTTCCTTGCTCTCTTCAGACGTCCGCTGCCACAGAGAGGGGCCTGGCCTGGGCGGCCCGCTGGATGTCCGTGACGTAGGTGCGCATCTTGCGCGGAGGCACGCGTTTCTTGTACATCTCGTCCATCTCGGCAGCGTTGCGCAGCGACGGCTCAGGCACGAAGAAGAAGATGATGATGACTATGGCGACGCCCGTGCCCAGAAACAGCCAGGCGGTCTTTGTAGCCCCAGTTGCGCCGCTGGTGTTGAGCATGAGCGGCACGGTGGTGTTGAAGGTGAGGCCGAAGACGACGGAGGCGGCGGCGGCCACGCCGGCGGTGCGCGCGCGCAGCTTCTGCGAGGCAATTCTCGCCGACAAAGGCCCAGCCGATGCTGCCGAGGGCCTTGCTGAAAAAGGCCCACACGCAGGCGACGAAAGATGAGCAGGCTGCGGATGGGCTTGGAGTTGTTCGTCTTGACGACGAAGCCGAGGATGCCGACGACGAGCAGCGCCAGCGTGCAGCCAATGGTCGAGATGAGCGTGGGCGGCGGCGGCCGGCGCGGTCGGCGACGAGGACCAGGACGACGGACGAGATCGAGCTGGATGATGGCCAGGATGGTGGTGATGAGGAAGCGTCGGTGAAGCCGCTCTGCTTGAAAAAGAGGCTGGCATAGTGTTGAGGAACGCCAGGCCCGTCAGCTGCTGGGCACAGGCCGCAGGGCGGACGCGACGGTGCGGAGGAGGTCGGTGCCGCGGAAGCAGGCAATGTACGACCGTGCCGTGTCGGCGAGGCTGTTGTGCTGCTGTCGAGCCGTACTCGAGGCGCAGGCGGCGCTCCTCGAGGATGGTGTTCTTGATAATGGTGTACTCGGCCTCGACGTCGTAGCCTGGGACAGCGCCGTTGACGCGCTGCAGGGCCTTTTTGCCGCGGTCGTCCTGGTCGCGCTCGGCAAAGTAGGCCGGGTCTCGGGCAGCCACAGGAAGATGGGCAGCATGAGGCCGAGGAAGCCCCACTGGGTCAGGATGGCGTCCTTATAGTTGAGCGGGTCGACGGCCTGCATGACGGTCAGGATCATGGGCGCCAGGAAGGAGCCAATGGTGTTCCAGAAGCCGTAGGCGAGCACCATGGCGCGCGGATGTTGACGGGGGCCCACTCGGTGATGTAGACGGCAGGTGACCTGCAGGGCGCCGATGCCGAGGCCGGCGAGCAAGCTTGGCGCCGGCCCAGTCGCGCCAGTCGCGGACGACGGTCTCGATGACGACGGAGGCGGCCAGGATGGCCCACAGGATGTACAGGGTCTGCTTGCGGCCGATGCGGTCCGAGACGGGGGTCAGCAGCAGCATGCCCATCATCTGGCCGAGGGACTGCAGGGCGCCCAGAGGCTGGTGTACTGGGCCTTGAGGGCGTAGACGCCCTGGGCGTTGGCAAAGCCGACGTGGTTGATGAAGCCCTGGTTGGCGATGATGTTGCCGTTGAGGTTGATCTGGTAGCCGTCGCACGCCGCGGCGATGCACAGCAGGTTGCATATAAAGACAGCCTGGGGGGGGGGGGGGGGGGGTTAAGCTGGTGATCCTGTATAAAGGGAAAGGGAAACGGGGAGCGTGGAGTCTTGGAATACCTTCTTGAACCGCCAATGCAGTGGCACGCAGGCCGAGCTGGTCGAGGTCAGACTTGAGGCCACGCCGTCGTGCTTGCTCGGGGCCGGCATCAGGGGCAGCAGCAGCCGTGGTCTCGTGCTTCTCGACGGTGCCCATGGATGTCGTCCATCTTGGTCTGGACCGGGTCCGACATGTTGTCAAAGTGCAAATAAAGTAAGATGGCAAGACTGAGATGGCGAGATGGCGAGAAGGTGAGACCTGCAGATTTGGTGAAGAGTAATGATGGAAGACGAAAAGAACAGAACAAGAAGGACGACGAGAAGGACAGAACGAGGACGCTGGCCGGAGAAGGCCAGAGTCTAAATAGTTTTTCCTGTCGGGCGAGGCTATGTATAGCCTGCACGGTGAGCCGGCAACGTGTGCTGTGGCCCGCGACGATCTGCCCTTCGCTGCTTTACCAGCCTGTGCCTGACCTACCCCAGATGCACTACCCCAGCATCTGCGCGTGAGAGGAGGAGCCGTTTCCGAGCTGCTTTTCGTGCACAGGAGTCGAGCCGGGCAAGGAACAGGAGGCAGTCGTCCGCATCCAGCGTGTGACCCCGCAAAACCCCGGCATTTATTCCTTCTCTCTCTTCCTGGTCGACCGACGCCTCTCCGCTTTGTGGGAAAAGAAAGTATTGATTGACTGCTTGGCGTCGTGGGTACCTGCGCAATCCGGACGGAACAATTATGGGTCACAGCTGGCACTAACACGGCCCGACCCACAAATATACCGCAGCCGATATCCAGACCATATTGAAGAGATTTGCCTCGTCCCTACTGCGCACATCTATCCCCGTTTGTGATCAACCCACAGTTGTCCGGTTCGCCTCTGGCAACTCGAGACGCCAGACATGCGCAGCCACGCGTGCGACCGCTGCAAGCGCCGCAAGGTCCGCTGCAATGGCCAGGACCCCTGCTCGCAGTGCAGCCGCGGCCACAGCCCCTGCGAGCGACGGACAGCCTCGCCGGCCGGGACCGCGAGTCAGCAAGCGGCCGGCAGACGCAGCGGTGACGCTGGGGGCAGTGAGAGGGACGACGCGGGACCGGCACCATCGCTGTTGCCCATCCGCTGCTTGCTCACGCGTCCGCAGACTCTCCATTGGGCTGCCTGCGTTCTCACCGACGCTCGCAGCCACCTCGCCCGAAAGCATCATTGCACCAGACAACCTCGTCTGGGGCGAGTATCTCCGGGTCCGGGCACAGCTGAACGCACGCTCCCATGCGCTGCTGGACGTCACACAGAGGCCAGGGGCATCGAAGAGGCTGCGCACGGCTGCGTCGACTTTGTTCCTCCAGTTTCTCTTTCCCAACACGCCCATCGCCCACGAGCCAACGCTGCGAGCGAGCATCCCACTGCTCTCCTTTTGCTCTCCCGCGGACCCAACCTCGCCCGATACGTCCCGGGCGGCCCTGTCCACCCTGTCGACCATCGCCACCGTCCGCCGCTTCACCCTCATCACGGCGCTGTGCGCACACATCATCTCCGTCGTGCCCACGCGCCTGTCGCGGCTGCCCAAGGCGCTGGGCGTCGTCTTCTTCGATGCGTCGCGGGCGATGCTCCACGCCTACGAGGCCTACGATCTCGAAGACCCGGACGCCACGTCGCTGACCATCCGCATGTGGCACTCGTCGTGTGCGCAAAACACTACAGGCAAAGTCGGCGCGTCGTTCCACTACCACAACGGAGGCGTGCTGCCTTCGCGCAGCGGCTGCGCCTGTACGACGAGGCCTCCTTGCGGCGGGTAGCAGGAGAAGGAGATAGCCCCCAAGACAGCCTCCTCGAGGCCCGGCTGCTGCGGGCCAACTTTTGGCACCTGTACATGGCCGAGAAGACCCAGATGGCGTTCCGCACGCGGGCACCATCATTTGACGAGCGCATCTGCTACGGGGCATCACCCTGCGGGCGCACCACGATGGCGACGGCGACGGCGACGACGGCGAGGTGGAAAGCGTGCCGCTGCTGGACCAGCGCCAGCCCCACAGCCGGGCCGGGCTGGAGCAGCGCATCTTTGCAGGCTTCCACCTGCGGCGCCGTATCGCAGCCACTGCTGCGGCGTTGAATTGACGATATTGCGAGCTGTGGACAACGGCGGAGAGAACGAGACGCGGATCAGCAGCACCCGCCCCGGCCGAAGAAGGACGACGCCGAGGTCAGTGCCCCTCGTCGAGCGCCATCTGCACTTTGCAGCGCTCATCAACGACGTCCCGTCCTGGGTGATGCACCCGGACCGGACGTCAATCCACGCATTCCGTCTGTGGGTGGAAGTGATAGCAGCACGAACATTGCGGACCAGCGAGGAACCAGCGAGCACAGCGAGGACCAGAAAGACCAAGAAGGAGCAAAGCACAAAGGAGTACCACGCAACCTGCTTCTGGGCGCAATACTGCAACATCCTGCCCATCTTCCACTGCATGCGGCTGCTCGTTGTTGCAGGCCTGCATCGACCACAGCCTGCCCGTTGGTCGTGGGCCTGGCCGAGACGGCGCGCGTGGGCGTGGGCCAGCCGCAAGCTCGAGATTGTTGCGCGACTTCTTGCACGGGCTGCAGGCCACGCCGTTTGTTTGCCTCGAGGCCCAGGGCGAGACGGCCGTCGACAAGGTCCGCCGTGTTCGGCACCATCCTGCTCGAGCTGCTTGCACAAGTCGGACAATGCCACGATCAAGGCGCAGGCCGAGACCCTGTTCAAGAGCCTGCTGGACATTCTGTCACGCCTCGACTCGAAGGCGTGTGAGGGGCTGTAGGCGTCTTTTTGCCACCATAGGAGCATAGGAAATAGCTGCATTTACCGTTCTAGCCCACAATTGGAATATAATTGATATGCAAAGTACGTATTGAGTGCTTTGTGACCATGTTTATTGGCTGTCTCACGCTTGGAACCGCTATCTCGGCTGGTGGAAAATATTGTGCCCAGTCTCCACAACAAGCCGTTGACGAGCATGAAAGGGCGATGGCCCACGGCATGCTCCATAATCATTCCGCACTCCGCAGAGACTCACTCGGCGTGTTTGTGGGTCTGCATCATCTTTCCCCATTTCCCCATAATTTTCGAGGTGTCGCACATTTCGTGACCTCGCCTGCTGCTCCTCCGAAAAAGGCGAACGGGCGCGCGCCAGTCGGGGTCTCTGCCAATCGCGAGGACCGCACATGGAGATGATCTGGCTTGGGGACATGACTTTGGGCCCGCTTCCACGCACAATCCGCTGCTTGCCCGCACACTGCTCTTTATTTTTTTATCTGTCTTTTCTTAAACGTGCCATATAAACGTGCCACATTGAACGTGCTACAGTTACAGGCACAAAAGGAGAAATACGACAAAACAACAAAACAACAAAACAAAACGCCCGTGGCGCTTGAGGCTCGTCCATCTTTCTCCTCTCGTCCCTCCTTGCCCTCCACGCCACTCTATGTGGGGAACACTTTGTCGGCAACGGCGCCGGCGGCATCACCATTGCCGAGCTGCGTGCCGAGCACTACGAGTCCGGCTTTGGCATCTTCCACGCGACGCCGCGGCTCTCGTGGCGGTTTGCATCCACGGCCGTCCGCGGCTGGAAGCAGGCCAGCTACGAGGTCGCCATTGCCAGGAAGGACCGTGAAGAGACGTTCCAGGTTTGCATCGGGCACGTCGTCTCTTTGTGCCCTGGCCATCGTCCGCGCCGCTGGCATCGCGCGAAGTCGCTCACGTCCGCGTGCGTGCAACAGGCACCGACGGCCTGCAGAGCAACTGGGCCGAGCTGACGCTCGAGGCCGCTTTGCTGCAGCGCGCTGACTGGACGGCCGAGCTGATCGGCGGCCGCGCGGTGGACGTCCACGCGCCCAAACGGCCTTTTCGTCTGCACACGACTTTTCTATACAATCCGACCCTTCCCCATCCCCGTCCTCGCCTGCGTCCTTCTCCGCCAACCGACAGGCCCGGCTCTACGCCACGGCCCACGGTCTCTACGAGGTCGAAATCAACGGCCAGCGCGTCGGCGACCACGTCCTCGCACCCGGCTGGCAGTCGTACCGCCACCGGCTGCACTACCAGACATACGACGTGACAGCGCTGCTCCGGGCGGGCCACAATACAATCGGCGCGTACATTGGCGAAGGTTGGTTTGCCGGCCGTCTGGGCCGCCCCGGCACGTCCAACATCTGGGGCGACCGGCTGGGCTTCCTGGGCCAGCTCGAAGTGACGGGCGCGTGGTGTGCCAGACAAGCTCGGACTGGGACGTCCTAGCAAACGGGCCGGTGCTTAACTCGGAGATTTACAACGGCGAGGAGTTCGACAGTCGGCTGCACGACCCGGCTTGGTCCACAGCACAGTCCACCGCGGAGGCGCCAGATAGCAGCACGGCCCGGCAAGCTGCCGTTCTGCTTCCGTTCCCGACGGCTGAGCTCATCGCACCCGAAACACCGCCGGTCCGCCGCATCATGAAGATTCAGCCGCAGCAGATCATCACCACGCCAGCGGCAAGACCGTGCTCGACTTTGGCCAGAACCTGGCCGGCTGGCTGCGCATCAACGTCGACATTCCGGGCGCACCGGGCTCCGTTCTGACGATCCGCCACGCCGAGGTGCTCGAACACGGCGAGCTCGGGACACGCCCGCTCCGCACAGCCAAGGCGACGGCCACCATCCACCTGGGCGGGCCCACGCGCGGCTACGAGCCCCGGTTCACCTTTTACGGCTTCCGCTACGCCGAGATCACCGGCTACGATGCCTGCCGGCTGTCGGATGTGACGGCCATGGTCGTCTCCTCGGACCTGCGCCGCACCGGCACGTTCCAGTGCTCGCACGGCCTCGTCAACCAGCTGCACGACAACACCGTCTGGTCGATGCGCGGCAATTTTGTGTCGGTGCCCACCGACTGCCCGCAGCGCGACGAGCGGCTCGGCTGGTCCGGCGACCTGCAGGTGTTTGCGCCCACGGCGAGCTTCCTGTACGACACGGCCGGGTTCCTGGGCGGATGGCTGCGCGACCTGGCCGCCGAGCAGGCAGAACTCGGCGGCATCGTGCCCACCGTCGTGCCCAGCGTCCCCATGCCCCGCGGGAACAACGAGCGCCAGCCTATGGCCGCATGGGGCGACGTGGCCGTCCTCACCGCCCGCGGACCTCTACCAGTTCTTTGGCGATGCTGCTCTGCTGCGGCGGCAGTGGACAGCATCGTGCAGTGGCTCGACCACGGCATTCCCCGCGACAACGATAACGACGACGACAGCGACAATAAAAAGAACGGCCCAGGCTTCTATTCGACAAAGAGCCCCCAGTTTGGCGACTGGCTCGATCCGCGGTCGCCCCCGGCGCTGCCAGGCCACACGCCTACGGACCCCTTTCTCGTGGCCAACGCCTATCTGGTGCACGTCACGCAGCAGGCGGCCGCGGTTGCCGCCTGCCTGGGCGAGACCGCGCATGCTGTGCGCTACAGCGAGGATGCCCGGCGGCTGGCGCCAGCGGTTTCCGCGACGAGTACGTCACGCCCAGGGGGCGTCTCTCCTCGGACACGCAGACGGCATACGTGCTCGCGCTGCACATGGACTTGGCTGGACGGCCAGGCGCCAGATCAGCACGGCAAAGGAACCGCCTCGACTGGCTGACCCGCTGGGACGCGTTCAAGATCATACGGGCTTTGTGGGCACGCCGCACATCCTGCCCGCGCTGGCCAAGGCCGATATGATGGGCATTGCCTACGCGCATGCTGCAGGAGCAGGGCTGTCCCAGCTGGCTCTACCCCCGTGACCATGGGAGCGACGACGATTGTGAGTCTCTTTTCTTCTTCTTTTTCTTTTCTTCTTCTTCTTCTTCTTCTTCTTCTTCTTCTTCTTCTTCTTCTTCTTCTTCTTCTTCTTTTCTTCTTTACTGACCCCCCCCCCCCCCCCCCAAGTGGGAACGCTGGAACTCGATGCTTCCGACGGCAGCATCAACCCCGGCCAGATGACCTCCTTCAACCACTACGCCCTTGGCTCCGTGGGCCACTTCTTGCACGCGCACGTCGCCGGACTGTCGGCTGCCGCGCCCGGCTGGACGTCGGCGCTCGTCCAGCCACGGCCGGGCGGCACAATTCGCTGGGCGCGCGCCACGCACGACTCGCCCCTTGGGCCCTATGGCGTGGCATGGCGGTGTGACGATGACGCCGGGACAATGACGACAACTGTGTCGGTGCCGCCCAACGGCGAGGCACGCGTCGTGCTCCTGCAGGGCCAGCGCGCGAGCACACGTGTTCGAGACGGAATGGCGTGCAGATCCGGACTGGCCGCCGCAGATCATCCAGGGCGCACAAGGGAAGCCCGTCGAGGAGACGTACGCGCCGTGAGGTGTGTCAGATGAAGGATGGGCTGTTAAAGGTCAAAAGACGAGGCGTGGAGTTAATCAAATATAAAAAGTTTGTCAATGTGGCTCACTTCAAAGACGTACAAGCTGCTGGGTATATTACAGATCTACAGATTTTGTATGGAATTTTTATTATTTTTATATATCAGATGAGGTCTATAAATAACATAATCATCTCCTAACCTTACAACAGAGCCCCTTTTTTCTCATGACCACATCGTGCCTATTCATACGGAACAGACCGTACATCAAAAGGCAAGATTATACAGGCTCGCCAAATGAAGATTCATCAGGATCCAGCTCATGGCTCTGCCCGGGACTTTGAACGGGACTCGCTGGCGAGTCCACTGGAGGTAGCCACCGTGGTGTCAACGGGGGAGGCTGCTCAGACTCGTGCATGGGGCCTCTGCATAGGACTGTAATACACGGGGCTGTTCTCGGGGCTGTTCTGGGCTCATGACAGGCTTGTCCTCGGATACGTCCTCGCAAATCTCACCAGACTCTTCCGATGTCTCCTCATACGATGCCTCATGGCTACTCGAGCCGGAATATCCTCAGACATGTATTCGGGGACAATCGTGCTCTCAGGAAAATTCTCGTAAATATCCCGGGCATGCTCGATTTCCGAGCACCGGTCCTCGGGGAACCTATACATATTCAACCTGTTCTCTCCCTTAGTCCTCGTTCCCTGTGATGAGAGAGACTCTGTGCAGGCGAAAAGGTGCCTGCTGGACCATGTGTAAGGCTCCGACGTCTGGGTCTGGAAACTTCTCCTTTGACCAGCCACCAACGGCGAGCACACCAAAGGTTTATGCAATCTGCCCCGCGGCATGCTGGTCCCGCCAGTCTTGGACCAGCGCCCGGTAGGGGCCGTTCATGCCTCGGAGCAGCAGCAATATCTTGGCGTCCTCGAAAGCGGATGGCCCAGGCGGTCGTGGAAGCGCAGGCGGCTCTCAAAGTGCCGCAGGTATGCGGCGACAGACCGTAGTACTCAGTCTTCATCCACGCCAGAAGGCGGTGCATGTACATTGGACTCGGGCCACCTTTTCCGGGTCAGGCGCGCGGATCAATTGCGAGGCAGACTTGTGCTGGGACAGGGGCTGCGTGGATGGTTTCGGACCTCGCGTCGTGAGATATGTCGGAGCCGCCGGTGGAGCAACGCGTCCGGCGCTGAGCACGATGGTATTCGTGTCTGTATCCTGTCTCCTGCTCAACTTTGGTGGCGGCAGTGGCGGCTTGGGCTGCTGGTAGACTCGCAAGAGGAAGAGCGCCTTGTCTGCTGGCCATTGGGAAGGCGGTTTCCCCGAGAAACAGTCCGTTCTCGAGACCTGGATGCGGCGGTAGTTTGGGCGGCGGCGGTGGTGCATCGTGCGGCGAGGCGGGGGCCATTGGAAAGTACGGTGCTGCCATCGCGGTGCGGGTTTCTGCAAATGGTGTCCAGGATGCCGAGGTATCCACGGCGTGGGAGCTGAGGGTGGCTGTGGAGGTTCTGGATGTGGTGGCTCGCTGGAAGAAGAGGCACCTGGTGGCGCGGGTTTATATCGTCGTCGCTTTGTTGTCGGTGGTGGATGCGTTGCCACAGTTTTCCGCTTCGAGGAGGATGGCGATGTTTCTTTGTCCAGAAGAAGAAGAGGAGGAGGAAGATGATGATGATGACGATTTGCTGTTGCTTCTGGTGGTGGTGGTGGTGGTGGTGATGATGATGGTAGCACCGGAGACTGACTTCTAGAACGGCCCTTTTTGGTCGACTTAGGCTCTGGAAGCCGGTCTGCTTCAGATCCTGCCATGCTTCCCTGTTTTTCTATTTCTATGGAAGAAATATGAATAAGCAGATGAAATGGCGATGAGATTTCAATGAGGCAGATGAGGAGATTTTTTTTTTGTTCAAGATGTGGGTGCCTGAGAAAAGAATATTTGACATGATGCAGGACATATATTAAGCAGACGGACGGTGTGGAGAGACAGCAAATACAAGGCTTCAAACGACCGACAAAATTTTCGACATGTTGTGCAAGAGCCTCGTGTTTGTAATACGCCCTACTCATCACGTGGAGGCCATTATTCATTCCTGCCTCTCTTTACGTGGCTTTGTAGATCTGATGGCAAAAATAAAAATATGCCCTCATCGAGGCAATTCGTACTGTGTGCCCTTTTTCTCACGAGCTAACAGCACAAAACTCGGAATGAATAATAGCCGTTAGGTCATCACCACGTTGTGGCAAATATGATTGGATGCTCTACATATAAGAAACGTTGGGCGTCTCTTTTCTTCTTCTCTAACGAATCATTGTTTTGATGAGTGCCAGTCACGATTTTGAGTTTTTTATGTTATTTATTTTTTAAAAAGACTTCGCCGATCTCGAAAACGACATTTAGCTACTGGTCATAATTTTGTGCATATGTTTTTAGCTGGTCCAACATAAATAGTACATAATAACTATTTCATTTTCTCGCATGTGACGAAGCTTTTTGCGATTTTTCTGCCCAAAAAAGCTTATTTGATTTTGGCGAATTATAGCGTGTTGCAATGGCACTCGCCGTATCCCCAACCACAACTGCCCGAAACATTTCCATTCCCCTCAGACGCCACAGCACATCTTGGCTTGCTGCATCGTGGCTCGTTTTCCCTATCGGGCTCCCAAAGTGTCCTAGATAGTCGCTGCCAAGGCCAAGGTTCCAATGCGAAGACCGCCACTTCTTTTCAGCTGTGTCTTGGCTTCTCCTCTCGCGAGGAGCTCAGACTGTAGAATGCGAGGTAGAGGAATTTGAAAGTAAGACATAAGACAGGGTTGACAAAAAGGTGCCCTGGCTGGAGTTGAAAACTGTAGATAAGTCGACGGAGGTCTTCTTCCTGTAGTCTTTTCTACATCCTTTGTCCTCTCCTTTTTTTCTCCTTTATCAATATACTTTGTCGCCAAACCGCCATTTAGTCAGCATTTGTTGTTTTCTTGTAGCATCCATCCACTTTTCTCTTTCTCAGACTGCCCCATCATGAAGCCCGTTCACATCATGATCCAGCTCGTCCTGGCTGGCACGGCGTCTTGCTGCGCTTTGTGTCCCCTCTGCTCCTCACCAGTCGTCATCGTCACCGCCCATCGGATCAGCTGCCACGTACACACCGACCTCGGTCCAGCAACAGCCTTGGAGGCCATAACGACGCAGGAGGCAACTCGGCTGCCACGTACACTCCGACCAGCGGCTCCTATACGGCGCCTTCCTTCTCGGAGCCCCCGCACTTCTCGCCCTCGACGATGGCCCCCCTCCGCAGCAGTCGGCCAGCCCCTGCGGCCAGCTCGTCCAGAACCCCGACTTTGCCCAGGCCCGCCGCTTTTGGTCTGTCTCCAACGCCAACAGCGGCATCCTCGTCTTTCCCGGCTCGGCATCCTGCGGCGGTGGCGTTGGCGCAGACGGCCGCACGGCCTGTGGCCAGTTTGAACTCGGCAGTGTGGACGCATCGACAACCACGGCCATCATCACCGTCACGCAGGTCATCAATGCGCCGGGGGCTATTGTCGACGGCGACCCGTACCAAATCTACGTGCAGTACCGCGTCTTGGACAACATATCGTCGTCGTCGTCCGGCGGCACCATCACCTTGACCACACAGGCGGAACGCGGAATTGTTCTCGGCACGACCTGACCAACGAGGCCGTGGGCGGCTGGCTGTTTCTTCACTACGGAGCATATGGCGCAGGGCACGTCCATGACGGTGATGGTGACGCTGGCAGGCACCAAGGGCCACGGGGGAATGTTGGCTTCGACACAGCCGTCCAGATTGGCGAGATCAATGTCGTGGGCTGCCGGTCGTTGTCGTCGTCGTCGTCGTCCGTGGCGACTGTTGATACGTGACGGGACGATGAGAGCATTGGTCTGATCTTGTACCGAGCAACGAGGGATGGCTCGGGCGAACCAAGAACGACAAGTGAATTGCCGAGCGAGCGGGAAAAGGTGAACTTCGCGTACAGCCTGTCTACAGAATCTGAAAAAATAAATCAAAAGAGACTCAAAAAGGGCAAATGCACATTTCCATCTCAAGTATTTGCATTTATAGCCATGTCTATTCTATCTCTGTCTTTCTTCCCATCATGGCTGGCTCCCCCCTCGACTCGTTCGGCAGTACTCGGCCGCCCGCAGACTCTCCGGCGTGCCCCGAAGCCGTGCTCGTTGTAGCCGCCCACCTGGAAGGCCATGTTCATGCCGCTGGCCTGGTGCCACAGGATGTGGCAGTGCAGCACCACAAGGCCGGGTTGTCGGCGCGGAACCGCAGGATCACCATAGCCGTTAGGGCGGCACGTACACCGTGTCCCGCTTGACGGGGTTGGCCGTATTCATCGGCCCGCCGCGCGGCGGCTTCCACGGCACGAAAAAGGGGTTGTAGTAATACCCAGCCGCCCAGGCCCTCGTGGCTGCCGACGACGTAGAAATCAAAGCCGTGCAGGTGGAACGGGTGGCCCTGGGTGTCAATGTTGTTGATGGTCAGCTCGACCCAGACGGGGTCGGAGCCCGTCCACGGCACGAGCTGGTGGTTGTCCCAGGCGCTGCGGTCGAGGCTGAGCAGGGGCAGGTCCTGGGCACCCACATGGTGTGGTTGATGTAGCCGTGGGGCACGAAGCGGTTGTGCGACAGGATCTCGACGACGGCAAAGATCATGTAGAGCTTACCGGGTCGGGGAGGGGCGCGTCAAGCATGGGGCCCTGGAGGGAGCGAGGTCGACCGTCGCCGCGATGCTCTGGGGTGGCTGAGAAGGCCTCTTCCTGGCCAGTTTCTTGACCAGTTTCTTGACCAGCCTCGTGACCAGCTTCTTTGCGCCCCGAGATGCAGCCGCCCGGATGGCCAACGTCCGCGATGGCGGGCTGTGCAGGTTGCCGACGTAGTACTCGCCGTCGACAGTGGATGACAAGTTCCGTGTCTGCTGCCACATCCGCGTCCGGCCACGACAGCAGGTACTCGACGCGCTGTGCCGGTAGACAATGCCCAGCCGCGTTGGGTTTCAGCTGTTTTATGTCGTCCGGCACGAACCACCAGCAGCCCGCCGTCGACAAACAGCACGTCCACCTGCGCGTCGGCACCGTCGTCGTCACGCCCGTCAGCACACCCACGTTGACCAGCCGCACGCGGTAGCGGCAGCGTCTTGTCGAGCACGAGCTGGGGCAGGTCGACGGCGTGACAGTCCACGGGCGCAGCCGGCGCGGCCAAACTGCAGTCGTAGGCGCCAACGGCCGTTGAGGCAGCACCGACATGGGGACGGGCTCGTTGCCGTTGCTCGTCGGGTCCTCGAACACGGCATAGACCGTCTTGCCCGAGAAGTGTACCCAGTCGCCCACGAGGAGGAGGATCTCCTTGTCGTACGCGGCAATCGGCTCCTGCTCTTTGCGCCTCCGCCGGCGCGTGGATCACCAGTCCGCCGAACATGCCGTCGGCCCGCTGCAGCTCCGAGTGCGCGTGGTACCAGAACGTGCCGGCCTGGTCGCCCGTGGGCACCTCGTAGACAAACGAGCCGCCGTTGGCCGGGATGGCGCACTGGTTGACGCCCACCGGCCCGTCCATGTGGTTGGCCCCGCGCATGTGCAGGCCGTGCCAGTGGAACGAGATGCCCTCGTCCGGCAGGCTGTTGGTCACGGAGACGACGAGCGTGTCGCCCGTGCGGGCCTCGATCGTGGGCCGGGGAAGGCGCCTGAGACGTTAGCAGGCGAACAAACACAAAAAGCAAACAAAATAAACAGAGTTCGCGTGTGACCGACGTTGATCAAAATGACGTCGCGAAAGACACCATCCGGGGCCATTGCGAGCCTTGGTGATGTTCCACGACAGGTGGATGGGTCTGTTGCTCCCGGTGGATGTGGTCTTCGGGGCGCAGGTAGATGATGGGGTCGTCCGGCGGTGCTCCTGTGGAGATGAGCTGCCTTTTGGAGAACCATAGCTCGGCATCGATGGGCTGCCATTGGTAAGTGAGCAGAAAGAGGGCCATGACGACGACTATAGACGTGACCACAGTCAACACTGGCCCGACAACATGTCGTATCACCTTCCGTAGCCTCTGCCATCGCGTTGACGGCCGTCGGGACTGCCACTGTGCATCTGCTTCACTGGCTTCGCTGTTCTCTTCGTCGTCTCTGCCCCCCTCACCCTCCCTCGCACTGGTATAGAGGCTGTGCGTCCGCCCGGAGCAGCCGCTCTGCCTGCTCAGACGTCTCGCCGGGCATTCTGGACTATAATCACGATCCAGTGACTATATGGTGGCAAGGAGCGCATAGATGAGTGCGGATGGAAATGAAATGAATTAAAATATGAAAATGTGAAAATGTGAAAATGTGAAAAGGCTGTAGACCTTTCCAGTGCCATACAACGTGTAACAAAAGTCAATGAGAGCTCGTCTCGTCTTGTGCGTATACTCCTCTGTACTCCGTAGAAAGCTTGCTTTTCCGATAGGCAGCAGGAACAAAATGGTCTGAGCACCAAAGGGCTCCTCCTCACAGAATGCACATCATCCACCACTTTTCAGCCGCCTCCAGCCTCCAAATTTCAGTATCCGTCCCCCTCCTTTTCGTCTGTTTTCTTCCTTCTCTCCACCGTCCACGCTCACCACTGGCGGCCATGGTGTGGTCATGCTAGCCACCAACATGCAATGATGGACAGTCTTGGACGTTACACTCGATTGTACGTATTTATCGTCTTTCCATCTTTCTTTTCTATTCCAGCTGGCAACCCCCTGGCTTTTCTCCTCGGTCGCCAAGAACGATCTTAGAAGGACGTTGGGACATGCAGTAGCACGGTGGATGCCGTTGCAAGTGGGTTGGCGTTGCACCAGGACGAAGAAGTTGGAGTATGGTTGCAGAATGCACATTTTCTGCTTTTTTTTTTCTTCATTTTTTTTCTTTTCATTCTGTTTCTCCCTATTCTTGACCTTTCCCTCGCCGGTTATGGCCCGCCTCGTGTAAGCTTCGAACCAGCCTGCCGATCCATTGTGCCATCGGGACAAGCACTCTCTCATCCTCCAAGATCCCCGTGTAAGTCTGATCAAATCCGCACCTGTGATTGGCCACGCTGACCCTGCCCGAAATGCACCACCGTCAACAACCGATCGTCGACACGTGTGCCCACGCCTCGTCCAGACTTGTCGAAATTTCTATGCAAAATGGGTCTCTCTCTTTTTTTTAAAAAAAAAAAACAAGAAAAAAGGCTCGCCCTTTTTTCCCTGGCATCCAAGCATCGTCCCGAAGTAAGCAGGGATCCTGTTCGTTGAGGAAATTCAAACACGAAATAAAAGTAGGAAAGGAAAGAAAAAGTCCCCGCTTAAAACAACCTTTAGACTTGTTTTGACCCCATTCGACCCTGTCTGCTCTCTGTCTGCTTTATTTCATGCCGACGATTTTGTGTCGTTTGATTTTCCCGCCTTTTTTTCCGTCTCACTCCCCCTTCCCATCTCCCGTTGCTTGTTTGTATCAAGACTTGTGGCTTTTCTTGGCAACTCTTGTCGTCAACCGCATTATTGCCTTATTATTCCCCATACCCAAATTCTGGTCTCTGCTATTCGGTCTTGACATCGCTCCATCTGCGGCCCCACTCCGATCGGCGCGGACCTGTTTCGCCTCTTTCTCTTGATAAGTGAGGTCTGTGTTGCCGTGCCGTGCAACAATGCTTTCCGTGGGATGTACATGTAGAAACAAGAAAAAAAAAACAAGACCGTCTCTCTCTTTTTTCCACTCTCGCATGGTGCGGCTCTTTTTCTTTCTTTTCTTTCTTTTCTCCTTCCTTTCCCTTCCTTTTCCTCCCTTTGATTGGTTCTTTCCCTGGCCCGCCGCTCCCCGTGGCTGCCGGCCCCAACCTTTTCACAGACACCTTCCCTTCTGGTTGTGCTGGAGGCTGCATCGTACTATATACTGTCGTACTATATGCCGACAACACTTTTTGCACAGCTTCCCTACAACCTGCAACAGCCGATGTCAGGCACCATGTGTGACCAAACGTGACCAATGTGATCCAACGGGCAAAAAAAGTAAAAAAATAAGACAGAGAAGGACCAACGTCATCTCTCCTAGAACGAGAGTATGGCAACATAGTAGCACCGCAGATCTACTTTTCCTGTTTGCCGGCCTATCCTTGCGGTTCTCCTTCTTCCTCTTCTTCTTCTCTCCCACTTGGGTCCGTACACGCCCCTGCCCTGCTTCTCCGTTTGCCTCCGACTGTCTCGTCTCTACGCCGGTGCTCGGTTACACCGGCACCGGGCCCGTCTTTTTTGTATCTTGTATGAGTACTTCTATTCTTCATCCTCTTTGGCTGCACATCACGGCCCACTCTCTCGTCCGTGGATGCTTGATCCCTGGACAAACAACAATGGTCGTCTCACTGCAGAAGTAGTTGCTTTCTGGTTCCTTTTCTTCATCCTTTCCTCCCCTCATGGTCCCTTTGACCCCTCTTAGTCCCTCCTCATCCTCTTCGGTTGCATCACCTGCAGGTCCTTCTATGCACCGTCTCGTTTTTCTGGTCTACATCCCTGACTGACACCTTGCTGTCGGTAGCCGTTCCCGTCATGATGTTGTTCATCTTCTTCCTTTCCCCAACCCCTCCACGAATGACGAGCCTCGTATTTGCATTGTCCCCGTCTGCGCTTGCCCTCGCCTACCTCTCGTGATGGGAACGAACGCAAGGTTGTAACCCCATTCTTATACCGAGCCCTTGCAGAAGCTCGTTCTTCGTTGCTTCTTGACATCTATCTTGCTGCTTGGCTATCAAGCACGTGGGCATCCATTTCAGAGCTTCGTCATCCTCCCCGAAAGCGGCAAATAATGGTCCTTGCGAAGACCAAAGGCTCAAAGTACTGGGTGGTCTCCTTTCACTTTTGACATATATCGACACAAATAGGTGATAGTAACGCCAACAAGCTATCTATCATGATCCTGCAGTGGCGGGGCAAAATGGCCGTATACTTGGGATGGGGCCCATGCTGCCGTCGGTGTTCATCTTGAGAGTCGTCCTGCATTGGCTCTGCATCATTGTGCATCGTATATTTTGTTTCTGTCGTAGCTTCTGCCGTAGTCTACTATGGTCTGTTGTAGCAACAGTGCAACAGAGGGGTCTTTCGGATGGCGGCTGACAAAAACAGCTCGCGCAGACTTATCCCACCATGCCCCTCCATCGACCGAGATCGGCATCCAGGCAAGCGAGCTGTCCTCAGAAGCTGACCGAGAGAGATGCTGAAGATGTGAATGGTCAACACAAAAAATGGAAGAAAAGAAGAAGAAAAGAGAGAAGCGTTCTAGAATGCAAAAGAGCATGGTGGGGCATGTAAAGAGCTGCTCCTCCATGGGATATTTATCTGGTCTTAGCTTTGGGTCCTGATGGCTGGGAGAGCTTGGACACCAGCTTGGACCTGGTCCGCATAGATCGGCAAGGGCAGGATGTGCAGAGTACATGAGCACATGGGGAGGTGGAAAAAATAAGGGCGGACATAAGAAACAAAAAAAGAGTCATCCGCGGCTCAAAACTATATAAAGCAGGTACAGGGTCGCTTTGTCCCCGTCACGTCTTTTCTGTCTTGTTTCTGGTCCAAGCTTCTGCCGATCCTCAGAGTTCTTCACCTTGCTCTTAAGAGTGTCAGATCTCGCAAGCAGCATCATTGTCGCCCTCTTTCACTGCCACCTCAGCTTTACCATGCCTCGTTTCTCGGCTGCGGCCCTTTTAGGTCTTGCGGCCACGGCCCAGGCCGCCTCGTCCCTGGGCGAGATCAAGCACGTCATCATGATGATGATGGAGAACCGCTCGCTGCAGCACGTACGTACCAGCACACGAAGCACATTTTCCCCCCTTGTTTCCCCAGCTCAAACACTCACTGACAAAACAGTACTTCGGTACGATGGCGGTATCCGTGGCTTTGCCGACCCCAACGTCCAGATCAACCCCAGCAACAACCTGCCCATCTGGTACCAGTGCGTCTCTCCTTTCCCCGTGCCGTAGTGCTGATTATAGTCGTGTCCCTATAACTTCGCCTCACGTGACTAACTTTCTCTTCCTTTTTTCCTTCTTTCCTTCTTTCCCTCTCCCCACAGACCCGTCAGCTCCCTCACCGACGAGGCCGAGTACCTGCTGCCGTACTGGCTCAACTACGAAAACACCGAGGAGGGCTACAACAAGAGCCAGTGCCTGTGCGCGGTGCCAACAACTGGATCCCCACGCACCAGGCCATGAACTACGGTGCAACGACCAGTGGGCGTGATCGACGACCCGCAGGCCTGGGGCTACTTCAAGCGCCAGGACATTGCGTACCACTTTGCGCTGGCCGAGTCGTACACGCTGGCCGACATGTACCACGCGGCCATCATGTCAACACAGACCCCAACCGCTGGTACTGGCAGTCGGGCACGATCAACGTGCCCGGCGGCAAGACGCCGATCGGCAGCGGCGGCGTGGTGCTCGACGACAACCAGAGCAACGGTTGCGTGGCCACAAACCTCGACTGCCTGCCGCTGCAGTGGCCGGCGTTTGCGCAGAAGCTCGACGAGGCGGGCGTGGACTGGCGCTCGTACCAGCAGTCGTACAACTGGGCCACCAACAACGGCCTGTTCTACTTTGAGGCCTTCCAGAACGCGGCCACCAACTCGAGCCTGTACGAGCGCGGCCTGGCCTTTGACGGCGACAACAGCCTCGAGTCGTTCAAGGCGGCCGCGGCCAACGGCACCCTGCCCGAGTCTCGTGGTGCTTCCCGCCCGGCAACCTGCAGGAGCACCCGCCCTACACGCCCCAGGACGGCGCCTGGTGGATCAACGAGATTGTCAACGCCACCATCAACGGTCCCAACTACAACGACACGGTCATCCTGCTCAACTGGGACGAGGCCGGCGGCTGGGGCGACGCTGTGATGCCCCTTGTCTCGCCCAACGGCACGGCCGGTACGTCTACATTTTACTTTTCATTTTTTTGTCTTTCTGTCTTTCTGTCTTTTTATCGTTTGGTTTCATTGTTTGCGGCTGCACACCTTTCACTTCTTTCTTTGCTTTTACACGGCGCTGTCTTTCGTCTCGGCTTTCGTCCCACCTTTGTTTCCGCATATTTCCATTTCTCTACACCTTTCTACCCTCTCACCACCTTCCTTCTCAGCACCATTGTTCCTTCTCTCAAAAGTGACGGGCCCGCTTTTCAAGTGACGGACCCGCTTTTTATCCAATCGCACCTTCCAAACATCTGGATGTCTTGATCTGGACGTTCCTTCCTGTTCTTTCATCGCACCTTCCTGCCCCGCTTCCAAGATGCCGGCCACAAGGAAGGCACCAGCTATGCACCTGCCCGTTGGGGCTACCGGCAATGTGTCTGTTTATTCCATCAGTTTTCGTCGCTTCTCGTAGATGCTCTTCCATTCCATCTCGCCCCGAGCCTTTGTCTCGTCTCGTCCTCACTCTCCTTTCGTCCCGTCTCGACGTCTCAGCGCGTCTTGACTCGCCCGAGCCTGCCTGCACTTTCTTCCCATACCGTCTTTGCCTTAACTTCACCGGCAGCGCTCTGCCATCCGAGCTTCATCACGCTGCTCAAACGCCAGCATGGGCCGCTTCACCGTCCGAAACCCATAAGACTGGTGCACGGACTTCAGACGGCCTGGCTAGCGCTGCCTTCATGGCAAACTTTCTCAACAAGAAGCCGCAGACCGCCCGTCCGTCCTCCGCGCACTCGTGCCAGCGCTTCCACCCGTGCCCACCGTCGCCCCACGTGTCCTCGCTCCTGCCCTCACGGGCGATCCTGCTTTTATTCCCGCGCAGGAAGGTGCGCCCGGGCCCCTTCCGCCGCAAGCTCCCGCACACCGCACGCCCCGTGGGGTCGTCAACCTCACTTCAGACGACGATGGGACGACAGGACCGGCAGTGCCGGCGGCAAGACTGCTTTCTTTCAGAAGAAGACGAGATGGCCGAGACCATCGTCCTGACTTTGGACGACGGAGATGAGACCGAGTGGCCCGGCCCGCACACCGACGGCAAAGACGTACTCGCCAAGGAGGACTCCTTTACCGAGGACCCTCTCACAGAGGAAGAACTCGAGGAACCCTTCACCGAGGACAAGGTCGTGTCGAAAGACACGGCCTATTGTCGCAAGAAGGCCGCCCGGAACAGGGCCGCGGGCAAGTACAAGTGCCCCGCCTGCGTCGAGATGCCGCCCTTTGGCAGCAAAAGCCACTTGGACCAGCACATCCGCTCCAAGAGGCACATCAAGAGGGAGGCCGCCCTGAAGGACGCCTAGATCTCCTTCCTCTCATCCCCCATCCTCCTCTCCTCTCCTCTCCTCTCCTCTCCTCTCTCCTCCTCCTCCTCCTCATATCTCCCACCCACGCCTCCGCCTGCGCTCCTGCCTGCCTTTTGTCTCGTCTTTCGTCCGACCTTCTCTACGTAATTTTCAGCTGTTCCGCGTGTTGTTTCTATCATTGTATCATTAACATTATTTCAAGGAGAATGGCTAGAAGATCCATACGGCACGCTCGGCTACACGTGGTCGGGCCCTGGCGTGCGCATCCCGCTCATCATGATCTCGCCCTACACGCGCGGCGGCCACGTCTTCACCGAGCGCGGCGACCACTCGTCGATCCTGCTGTTCCTTGAGCAGTGGCTGGCGGCCCGCGGCTATAAGGGCCTGACCACCGAGGACACCATGTCCGACTGGCGCCGCGCGCACGAGTCGGACCTGGTCAACGCCTTTGACTTTGAGAACCCCGACTTCTCGCTGCCCGACCTCCCCATCCCCCAGACGCCCATCCAGGACGCCAACGGCGACATGCTGGGCCTCTACGCCGGCTTTTGCTCCGAGGTCTACGGCACCTCGTGTTCCAGCGACGAGTACTACCTGCCGTACCCCTACGGCAAGCAGACCGAGGAGGACGCGCTCTACTACGAGGACGGCTTCAAGGGCGTGCGCGGCTACCTGACTGAGGGCCGCTACCTGACCTTTGAGGCAACGGCTACGCGCTGTACACGGACGGCAAGTCCAAGGAGTTCAGTGCCACGCCTGCCACGGCCGCGCACGACGACATCCACCAGCGCTGGGTGCTGCACGCGCTCGAGCCCGAGGGCAACAGCTTCTACATTACGAGCGCCGTCAACAACTACTACATCTCGCAGCACAGCAGCCTGTCCATCTCCGAGAGCGGCGCCGAGACGTACAACATTACCTACATGGGCAGCAGCAAGTACCAGCTGCAGAAGGAGAACGGCGACTACCTCAACATTGACAGAAACGGCGAGCTGTCGTTTGTGTCGACGCCCATTGGCTACAACGTCTACAGCGTGACCTACCACTCGTAGAGCGGGGAGGGGGCAGCGTCAAAGGACGATGAAAAAGAAGGAGCTAATGGCTAATGGCATATCATGACAAATGACATGATGTCATGCTGTGATATGGAAAGAGAGGAGACGGGAGCGGTCGGGAGTGGTGCGGAAAAGACAGACTTCAAACGAGGAGAAGCCGAGAACAAAAGATAGCTTTTTTTCCCCAAAACTCAAAATCATCTGTCTGCATAAACAAAAGTAAATGGAAAAGTGTGAGGTATCATTGAGTATCATCCGACTATCATCAAGTATTCATTACATAGTAGTAGTACAGCATTGCCGTTGCCATCTAGTCGCTCTTTGTTCATTGCCATCATACCCGGTCGGCCGTCCGGGGAGGATCCAGCAGCAGCCACGGGTTCTCGCGGCCCATGTTGCCGGTGCCATTGTTGTTGCTGCTCCGCGCGGGCTCCATGTTGCCGGTGCCATTGTTGTTGTTGTTGCTGCTGCTGCTGCGTCTCACGCATGAGGCTGTCGAAAAAAGCCATGTCGACGCCCTGAAAGGCCCATGGATCTGCAGCGACGCTCGTTCCATCAGCAGCACCGCATGCGCCGGGATACAGCAGGTCAACGGGCGGCTGGGACGCAGCGATTGGGTTGTTCTCAGAGAGACAGGTTGCAAACTGGGCTTGGCCGTTGACGTCAGTCACTATACCGTGGTGTATATTGTGCTGTTGCTGCTGCTGCTGCTGTGCTCCAGCAAGAGGCTGCGAGGTGCATCGTTGCTGAGGCGTGGACGGCAGAGGCACTTCCGTTACTGCTGGCACTGACGGCACCAGACGTGGCGCCACCATGCCCTGCCCTGAGCTGCTGGTGTCGATAAATGCTGGCTCGTCCTGTGGCGGGCGTGCTTCCTTGGCAATCTCGCCGTCCCGGGCAATCGTGATGTAGCCGACGTAGGGCACAGCGATGCGCAGCTTGCCGGCAGAAGCCGCCACGGCTGCACCATTGCCTGCGTCGGCGCCGTTCTTGTGACTGTTGCCGTTGTCATTGCCATTACTGCTCGTGACGTGGTTTGTGCCGTCGCAGCCGACCTCGCAGTTGCGCATGTTGTTGATATAGCCGAGGCCATTGTTGCTCGTGCTGCACAGCGACTCGAGCGCCTCGCTCGACCCCGCGCCGTGTCGGCCTCAATGGCCAGCAGCTGCCGCAGCAGGTCGACGCTCGTCTCGCTAATCGTGTCCTCCTCGTTGAGCTTGCCCACCAGGTACATGCTGTCCAGCGCCTCCTCCATCATGGCGCGGTCCGAGACGCGCTGGTGTGCCAGCACATTGCTTGCCGGGCCGTTCTGCGCCGTGTGCCGGTGACCGTCGATATGCACAAGAATCAGCGTCAGCGACGCCATGAGCGCAAAGAACTCGAGCAGCCGGCAGCAGCATGCGCTGCTGTTGAACTGGCGGAAGAGCACGTAGCGGCTCAGTACCTCGCGGCTGGCACTGACCGACGCCGTGCGGCTGTACTCGAGCCGGCGCTGATCGGAGGCCGTGACGGGGCCCGATGACGACTGCGGGTGCAGCATGTAGGGCAGGTGTAGCTGGTTCAGGATATTGTAGTAGAGCACCTGGTTGGTCAGGCGCACCATTTCCCAGACGCTCTGCTCGTGGTCGTCGGGTGGCACGGCAGCCATGTTGGGCGCGAGCCACCAGCGGCTAGGCAGCGTGGCGGCAATGCGCTGCATCTCGCGGTCAATCTGCTCGGTCGTCGAGTAGTCGTCGTGGCGCGGCCCGCAGTCGTTGCGGTCGAGGATGTAGCTCGTGATCGTGCTCAGCTTCTGCTCCAGCATGCTCATGGGCGTCTCGTTGCCCAGCACCTCGTTAGACGCAATGGGCGCCTCAAACGCTGCCTGCGGCAGGCCCAGGAGCAGACACAGAAACCGCTCGGCGCTGAGGATGCGGTACCACAAGAACTGGGGATCGAGGCTATGAGTGTGTGTCATGGACAGCGTTATAAACGTCGAGGACACGGACGCGCCGACAGCTGGTGCCGTGGTTGTCGTTGTTGAGGTCGGATTGCGGTGTGGCCGTCGAGGGATACACATGAGCTGGGCCAGTGAGAGAGCACGCCGCCATGTCAGCCATGCTCGGCGTAGCCGTCCTCCGTTACCGCGGTACAGGGCCTCGAGCACGATGCACTCGAGGCCATCCAGTGTGCCCAGCGTGTCGAGCATGGCATCGTTTGTCGTGACCAGTCGCGCCGCGGTCTCGCCAAGCCGTGACACGATGCCGCGCACCGGCTCCGAGAGGCGGCCTTCGTGGTGCAGCTCCTTTTGCGCCCCAGGGTCAGACCCTTGCAGCACCATGGCAATGACCAGCATCTGGCGTGCAATGACGACGGGGTGCGTCTGTGGCGTGTAGCGGATGCGCAGCTCGTCGGGCGGCCAGAACCCGTTCGTCTGGATGTCGTGCTGTGACCGCACGAGAATCTGGTAAAAGTTGTAGCCCGTGTGGGCGCATGATGCGATGATATCAAGGTCCTGCTGCAGCGGGTAGACGGCGAGCAGCGCGGCCGACAGCTCCTCGAGCGACATCTCGTGGTTGGCAGACGCCTTGGCCACGAGACTCGGCAGCGGGATATCAAACGCGACTGCTGTGGACGTGTCGCTGGCCGCCGGGGTCGGCATGCTGCTCACGGCCGTCGCCGAGGATATCGTCGTGTGGTTGTCTGGCGAGTGCTCGCGGCTCCGGCGATGCGATTGAAGCCGTGGAGGAAGCTGAGAAGGAAGCTGAGACGGCACCGACGGCCGTGGCTGCGTCAACACGGGCTGCTGGCCAGACTGCTGGTGCACCAGCTGCTGGATCATCGCCTCAACGCGCACGATGCGGTCGCCCACGAGCCGGCTCTTGACCGTGGCCGTTGTCTGGTCCTCGGGGAACTCTTGGCTGACACACGGCAGGCAGCGCTTGGTGCAGCCGATGCAGACGGCGTCTCCGGGGCTGGCAAACGTACAGCGCACTTTGCGCCGCTTGCACTCCCAGCAGGTGTGCGTGCCCTTGCGGACCTTGCGCCGCTTGGGCTCGGGGCTGGCGTCCATTGCGGATGACGACGCGGGCGTGTGCCCGGTGTCGTCCATCATGCAGGGCTCGCAGGGCTGTGCAATGGGCAGTGGGCAGCGGGCAGTGGACGGGGTGCTCCGTATTACAACGGACGTTACGGAGGACGGAGGGAAAGAAAGGATAGACGAGATAAAACTTAATTAAAATTAAAAAGAAGAGACGAGACGGTGAGAAGAAAAAAGATAATGGAGATGCCGATGGAGACGGCGTGAGAAATCCTGAGAAATCCTGCCACGTGCAACCACTTATCCTGCGAGGATCAATGAGACGAGAGACGGCAGACAGAGTAGAGATGATGAACGAGGGCGTGGACGGAGAATAACGTCGTCTAGAATCTCGTAAGCAGGCCACACCATACCGGCGGTCGGTTGTGCACCAGACAGACCTCGGCGTGTTTTGGGTCGGCGTGTTCTTGGGGAGCCGTTATGCCAATGAGGTGTGTAATCCGTAAAGAATAGAGAATAAAATGCTTTGATTTCGTCCGTGATATCAAGACGCTGGGAAAGGACCCTCGGGGCAAGAACGACAGCAGAAAACAGCAGGAGCAATCAATGCCAGCTGATTAATACGCGGTACGGGTGAACGAACGCTTTCTTACTCAAACTGCCCTAAACGGACAGTCGTTCGCCCGTGCCAACAAATCATCTCCCTTGTCGCGCCAGTTGGCCCGAACTTGCGGCCGAAACTTTTCTTAGACGGCGTAAAAGTGGTCTTTCAGACAAAGGCAGGCAACGCAACGGTCTTCAGCCTTACAAATAATAAAACGACACATTGACTGTCTGAAAATCTCTGCGCCAAAGAACCTCTCTCACCCTCTCTGTCTCCCTCGATAGTGCGCAGAATGGGTGAGATTTGATGGGCCGGACATGGGCCGTGGCCAAGGAAGGGAGTAAGAAGAAGGGAGGCTAAGAAGGCGGTTTGGCGTAATAAATACGAGGTCTACATGTATTTTGTATCTTCACCCAATGCAGGCAGGCGTTTCAACACATTGACGCCTGGAAGGGTAGAGGCTGGTGCTGATGGCGTCAGCGGCCGAAACGAAGAAAGTAACGATCAGCCAAATCGCGATAAACACGACGAGAAGTAACCACAAAAAATAAATAAAATAAAATAAAAAAGGCAACGACCCAGAAAACACCAGAACATTTCTGTTGCAGTGTCTCGTACGAGTAGGAGCCGGCTAAGCCCCTAAAAACTCGCCCAGACCGCCGGAACTACAGCTGTCACCCTGTGAGCATTCCTTGCGCCGTCAAGTGCTGACGGACGTATGCCACGACAACCCGGCTGTCGGCCATTGAAGTCCGTGAAGTCCTCGACGCTCATTCTCGGTGAAATGTGCGAGTGGATGAAACAGGGAAAACGTCAGCAGGGGAAGATTAGGAGTATATTTCGAGAAAGAAAAAAGAGAAAGATTGTTCCAGGTCGTATTTTCCAGTGACATATTCCAGTGATGTCTTACGAGTTCATCTTGGGTGAGATGTAATACCTAGTCAGTGGGTCGTCAGAATTACCCATAGATTTACCCAGGGAGAGGGAATATTCATTGGGGACGTTCGCAGTTTCTGCGCATGCTGTTTCGCTGCTGCCGTCAACTATCATCACTGTCATCACTGTCATCGCCCGCAAATGGCACCGATAAACCCCCGACAAGGGCAGAGAGATGAGTATCAAAGTATCATATCAGCAGCACAGTTTCTGGCGAAGCGCCTGCATGAGGCATTTGGGGCATGTAATAGGGAATACTGCGTAGCACTGGGAGTGGCAATCAGGCAGTCCTTGTTCATTCTATGTAACTCATAAAGTGCATTCATTCATCAATAACAGTGAATCTTATGCAGAAAAGACGGAGAGATCAGATAGCCATAAACGCCTTGCCAGGATTCTTGTATACAATCTTTGCTATGGTGTAAGTGGGTGTGAAAAACCTGCCATGTGCCCCATCCCTATTATCTCGTTGGCCCTTAAAATCAAAACCCAGAACCCGTGTTCTAAGACGAAAACCCAACAGTTCTAAAATGCCAGAATGAAATTAAAGCCAAAAAAAAATGAAAGACAAAGAAAGACAAAAGAAAGACAAACATGAATTTGATTAAGGAAAAGAACAAAGTAGATAGTGAACATGCCAAAAAATGCAAAGCAATTATATTGTTAAAGGAAGTTGGAGGGAAACGGCCGGGGCCGGGTATAGTCATGAATGGTGCTTCCGGTGATGCTCACGCACTCTTTTCGTTTCCTTGATTTTAAGCAGCACCGCCGGCGTTCTTCAGCGCCTCGGGGGTTGATGCGCTTCCAGCTGCTAGCCAGGCTGATGATAAACGCCGAGCCGACACTGGCAATGGTAATGGCAAACGCCACCTTGATGCCGGACATGTACGCCCTGAGGACGCCGGGGAGGACATCGGGGCCAAATGTCGTCAGGCTGGTGGCGCCGCTATCGAGAATGGCGGCGGCATCGAGGCCGGGGATGTTGGCGAGGCGCTGAATCAGCTGGGCATCGAGAATGTTCTGGCCGACGCTGATGAAGATGGCACCGCCGAGCAGCTGGCTGAAGAACATGAGCGAGGTGCCAATGGGCACGTCGCGGCGCGGAAGCACGGTCTGGGCGGCCAGGTTGGGTGTCTGAAAGGTCAGGCCCATGCCCCAGCCAAAGAGGAACTGGTAGCCGATCCACTTGGAGGAGCCGGTGTCGACCTGGAGCGTGGTCAGGAGACCGGCACCAATGGACATGAAGACGACGCCGGAGATCATAAAGGGCGAGTAGTAGCCGACGCGCGAGATGGCGACGCCCGACGAAATGGAGGCGACGACCATGCCGAGGACGAGCGGTAGCGTGCGGATGCCCGATTGCACGGCGGACACGCCCTGGATGGCCTGGAACCAGATGGGCAGGTAGTACACAAAGATGGTGAAGTAAGAGCTGGCAAAAGAAAAAGGCAAAGAGCGCATTGGCCAGACGTTGCGCGAGGCAATCAGGCGCGGCACGATCATGGACCGCTCGCCGTTGAAGTACTCCCAGGCAGCAAAGATAATGACGAGCACGCCAAACGCGACGAGCAGGCCAATGACCTTGCCTGAGTTCCAGGGGTCGGTCTGGCCGCCGTACTGTCAGGGCCAGAATGTACGAGATGACGGCGCCATGACGAGGACGGTGCCGATGGGGTCCATCTGCAGCAGCTTCTCGCGGAGGGGGCCTCGACGGGCTTGGCGTGGTCGGGCGTCTGGAAGAGGAAGAGGAATGATCAGGGCCGAGATGCCACCAATGGGCAGGTTAATGTAGAAGCACCAGCGCCAGGTGACCTTGGTGGTGAAGGCACCGCCCAGCAGGGGGCCAATCACGGACGCCAGGCCAAAGACGGCGCCGAACATGCCGGTGAACATGGGGCGGTCCTTGGGCTTGGCGGCCACGGCAATGACGTTGTACGAGCCGGAGCCAATGCCGGCAGCCACCGACGCCAGCAATAGCACGGCCCACAATCAGGGCCTTGGAGTTGGGCGACACACCGCAGATCAGACTGCCGAGCTCAAAGATGACAATGGACAGCAGATACGTGTACTTGAGCGAGAAGTACTTGTAGCCTTGCCCCAGGACGACTGGAAGCCGCCGACGGTCAGGAAAAAAGGCCGAGCCGTACCATGCCACGTCGCCGAGACCGTGGAACTCGTCTGTGATCTTGGGGATAGCAGTGGCCACAATAGTCTATTCATGTTATTAGCACGTGTCCGAAGGAGACAAAATAAGGAAAGAGAAAAGAGAAAATACAAAACAAACGACAGGGGGGCATACAAAGTCAAGAGACATCAGGAAGATGCTCAGGGCCAGGGCCAGGACGATAAAACGCCAGCTTGGCGCCTTTGGGATAGTCGGCCTCGTCGATCTCGTCGGCCGCCGGCGTGGCGTTCTGGTTCTCGGCGGCCTCGAGGTCAATGTCGTCGTCCTCCTGCTTCTCCTTGTCGTCCTGATGCTTCTCCTGGTCAAAGTCGGCGAGGTCGCCGTTCTCGACGTCTGTCTTTTCGGCATCCGCAGACGTGTACGACGACTGGACGAGATAAACTCGTCGCGGCCTTGGTGGACTTGGGCACCACCAGGTGCCGTCTGCTGTTGATGAAGACATGGCCGTGTTGATGTGGTGTTGCTATTATTGGATTGAATGTTGACGGTGTTGCCAGTGTTGATCAAGATTTGGCGGAGTCGATGTTATGTGACCGAGTTGCTATTATCGTGCTGTTATCGTGTTGATATTGTTTACCTGCAACAGGGGTGGCACGCCGGCAAATGAAAGCAAGAGATCAATGAGATCCTCTCGGGAGGCTGTTTGGCTGATGGAATGATTCAAAACAGAAAAGATCGATTCCATCTCAGGAGACAAGGGAACACAGATATATATGTATTTCATGGGTCCTGTTTTAGAGTATCTGACATTTCCTTTTTTTTCTTTCAAAAACAGAAAAGAGGATAGCATAACGCAATACCAAAAAGGGGTCCATCTTGACCCAACAGCAAAGAAAAAACCATCCTTCGCCGCGTGTTTGGTCCACCAGCCCTTGCAAATGACACAAGAGATACTCCGTATCTTACAAAGTATTACAGGTGAGACTCTCTCGGGGGTGTGAGAATTAGAGCCCGTCTTGCTTGTCAGCATTCTTGTCAGAGCACGGCGTAGAGAAAGAGGATTTGGTGGCAGACCGAAGCAGCGGCCGAAGACGTCAGAGTCCAGAGATTTCGCGTTTTCTTTCTCACTGATTTTACGTTGCTATTTTCACGCCTTCAGAAATCTTTCGGCGCTTATTTGATAAGCAGAAAAGAAACGGCAGATACGGGGGGGCGAAACACGCTTAAGCTGTCAGACCGTCCAGACCAAAGAAAAGAGACAAGAGACAAGACAGAAAGTGCGCGGCTCGGTCAGATTCAAAGATACGGAGGTACAAAGACAGCTCCGATTCCATCTCTGGTTCCACCACGGTGGGAAGGGAACAGGGCTGTGCCGTCGCTGGGTCCCGAAAAAAGCCCAGGCAAGGGTATGACGTCAGGAAAAAGTATAAAAAAATAAGAAAAAGAACAATGAAAGGGAAACAATGGGCAATCGGAGGCGTGCCAGGTCGTGAAAGAAAACCGCATCTTGCAGACCCGGAATTAGGGGTCACTTGCCAGCCTAGCGGAGAAAAGCCTTAAACCATCTGGCGTTGTAATACAGGCAGCACGCCCACGCTAGGCAGCAGACGGGATTCTTTTGGCCCGAACTGACGGTTTTTTACACGTCGTCATGGATGACAGATCAATAGACTTGATCAAGACTTCACAGAGTAAGGAGCAAGAAGGAAGGCGTGTCACCACCTCACTTGGGTTTGTTTTCTTTTTTAAATTTTCTCTTTTTTTTTGGAACTTCTTTTCTTCTGTTTTTCTTTTTGTTGTTCTTCTTTCCTCTTCTTTCCCTTTTCTTTTTCCCATCTCTGCATCCGTAAGCCTGTTTTGTGTTCTCCTGCTCCCAGCGTGCTTCCAGCAAACTATGATGCAGAATGATCGACAACGGATGCGAGGACGGAGGTAAGGTGACGCAGATCTGACATAAATGGCGATAAACATGTGATCCTGTGTGCCCATCTTAACTGCACTCCATGCCGTTAGGCTTGTCCGTTATGCGGATATAACATGCAGTCAAACCAATCATAGCCCGCAGCGTATAATTCGCATTAACGCGCCACCTTACCCGTCATAGGCCGGACCTTGCAGCGTGAAGCCGTGAAAAAACGATGGTATGGCCCCAACAGCTGTTCAATTTGATAAGACCGGTCTGATATCCTTAAACACTATGAGTTCATCCGCCGCTTGCAACGAAAAAGATTAAGCCAACGCAGCCAGTGACTCCCATGCGCGTAGTGCCGCTCTGATCTAGCAAGTAGACGGAGGGGGGAATTTGTCAGCTTAAATGAAAATCAAATAAAACAAGAAACACCTCAAGAGTCATATTGATATCCTACCGAAACGATGCCCACAAGCATCAGAAAAAGTCGAAAATAAAATAAAATATGATTTAGATCCTACTCTTAAGCCACCCCTAGATGTCAAGTCGCGCGCCCCCCCCACCCCACCGCCTCGCTATTGCCACTTCCCCCTTTGCTATCGTCGACCTAAGCGTTATCTTATTGCGAAAAGTTCTACCCCCAAACTGCTCACCCGTTTGCGCCAAACACCTCCGATCCGAATTCCCTCCTCTTGAAATTCCATATTCCGTAATACTGTAGTAATTGTCGTCCGCTCGCATTCTCACACGGGGCCAGTCTTACATTGCCCAGGCATGGTAGGAGCAAGCACATCGGTCCTGTGTCACGTCCGGATTTTGTGTAGCAGAGACCATCTGACGACCACATCCGGCCAGTGCCGAGACAATGTAAAGAAAGGTAACACAAATGCGAATGTGCGCTGGCATGGAGAGAATAGATTGACTAGAGTTGAACAGCCTCGAGACTGTCAGAAGGCATATTCGTACGACCAATGTCTACTTTATAGGCATTGTATTTCAATACTATCAAAAAACGGACCTATATGCTTACAAACAGCAGCCTTGAAAGGCAACAAAAAAAGGGATATAAAAGCCCTGCAAAGACACTTAAAGGTCTACATTCAACTATTACCTAGCTCATTAAAGATTGTGGTATCCATTAATTACCAGTCTATAACTTGTATAGTTTTCTCGCCCATATAATCACCGATTGGGGGTAGGTTGAGGCCCAACGCTTCCGGCATGGCCTCTGTGTAGAACGGTGACTGCTTGCTTTGCCAGCACGATTCGCGGTATCCGTCCGGTGTCCTCGATTTGTCTTGCCGTACCGACTCCCAGGTATGGGGGGTTGAAGCTGCGACGGGCGGCAAACCCAGCACGCAAGGCCATTGCCGCTCAGTGGCAAATGCGTTGTTGCTCTTTGCTCATTCGGAGATAGAACACAAGTAGATTGTCTTAGCCCGAGGGTTGCCGCGATCCGGCATCAAATGCCTATTCCTTTCATTGAATAAACTCAGTGTAGGCCGGGGCAGAGACAACGGCGCACGACAGTGGCGCGATCGGCAGGGTCGAGAGGTCGTGGCTGCGCTGCTTTCACAGACGCCGCTCCCATCGCCGACCATTGTCTCCATCGAACTCCCTCGCTGGGCGTTCCAAACCGGAAGGGAATGGTACATTTCCCGAGGCCATCGACTCTTAGAATTGGTAGAAGAGCTTCGATGTTGTTGGTCGGCCGCGCACAATGCGGATCTGTGTACGAGGCGAATTGGGCTCATAGTAAACACGGGCGAGTCGCTTAAAACGAAGAAAAAAATTAAGAAAGGCCCGGACTGGTTTGTTCGGCCAGAAAATGTGGGGAAGATTCGGGGTATCGACGGCTACCGTGATGTCGCGTCTCTTTGGGGCAGAAGTCGAGATAAAGATTTGAGATGCGGTGTTATGAGGGTGATCAAAAGGCAAGGCACGAACGTCTCACCTGCCTCATGCGGAATAGAAAACGGATCACGCAATCTAGTCCGATAACGGCTAGCCTATATAAAAATAAAGACAACGAGGTAATTCATCATGTTCTTTTTTTTTAAAAAAAAAAAAGTAAATCGTTCTCAACATGGTAAAATCAAAACCCCAAAAAAGTGAGTATCATGCGCTACGTAATTTCTAGATCAAATAGCTAACAGTCCTCTACATCACCCTCACTTCTTCTGCTGTTGCTGCTTCTTTTTGGCCTTGTTGGGTGCCATCTGCTTGCGCTTCTGCTCCTTGCGCACCTCTCGGTTGATCGCGCCAATCACGTTCTGCTCGGCGCGACCGGCCACTTTGCGGCAGCAGCAGCCTCGTCCTCGGCCGTCCACGCGGGGGCAGCACGGCAAACACCAGGTACGACGTGTGCGTCTTGACCTCGGGCTCCACGCGCGACGTCAAGCGCCATCCAGCCAGGGCTTTGCTGGCAGCAGAAGGTCTTGTCGCCGCCATTGTCGTCCCTCTGTCACGCCCTTTGTTGCTGCTGCCTCTCTTCTGCTCCTGCTTGACATTTTCCTTGACATCTCCCTGTCCACATCCATGGCCCCTGTACCATACTTTGCGCCCGCAACAGCGCCGGATGCACCTTGCAGCTTGCAGCTTCGGCCTCTCTGGACTGCCAGAACTTTTGGTTGCTACTCGCGCGGTGCGTGTCCTCAATTGGCCTTTTAGCCCGGGCCACCGCCTCGCCAACGTCGCCGCGGTGCAGGCACGTTGTTGCCGCCGCCAATGCCGGCCGCCCGCACCGGCGCTTTGGCCTTGCCGCTGACCAGCTCGGGCCGCTCCCGGGATAGATCAGAATCTTCTTTCGGTTGGCAATCTCAGGAACCATAAGTCAATGTCGACCCAGCAAGGGCGGGCGCAGCATCGACACGGTGCGCGTCACCTGCTCGATGCAGGGGCTAAAGGTGCCAGATGTGGACGCCCTGCGCGGGTTCAGTGCCGGCGTTGACGCTGCTCTACCATCGGCAGCCACAGTAGCTCTCGTCAGGTGCTGGAGGGCGCGCCACGGTGCTTGGGAGATCGAGAAACACGGCATCGGCCTCGGGGCTCTGTGCCGTCGTCCAGCAGGAAGCCGTGGCCGTAGACATCGCGGTTCGTCAGTGTGACGAGCCGTCGTCCTGGCCGCTGCCACGGTGGAGCTTCCCGTTGATAGGCCGTGGCTCCTGAGCTCGGCCTTCAATTTTCTTGGTACCGCTCGTCTGTGGAACCTCGAAGCTGAAGACGTGGCCGGGTCGCTTGGTTGGGGCTTTGCGGAATCGTGTGCCGTAGACGGCCGCGCGAGAGGCGATGTGTTGATAGTCGGAGCCGGAGCGGCACCATCGATGATGCGCGTGCCCGGCCGCGGGGCCCGCAGGCGGGTGCAAAGAATATAGCTGTAGTCCGCTTGCGTACAACGACTTGCGTGCGGTGCGGCAGGCTCATGGTCCAGATCTCGGGCGTCCGGGGGCAGGATGTGGATCGAAGCCGCTGGAAGGCGGTCGCGGGCGGCCGGTGCTTTCCTCGTTTTTCGAGGGTTTTGAGGCTGCTGTTTCAGCTGCTGCGACAGTAGGAGTTGATGGCTCCGTCGTGGCGCCGCCTGGTGTTGACGTATCTGTCGCCCGGCCGCGTCCTCGACACGCGCCAGGCTGCCTGCAGCCCGCTTTCCGTTTGCGGCCCCGCGAGCCCAGTGTCCACAATAGATGCAACGCACCTGTGAGCCCCATTGGCACGCCGAATCAGTTGTATAGAGTGTGGAAACGAGCCGAAGCGGGTGTTTGAGCACGGCGCCCTCGGCGTTAGCCGTCGACTTCCGGCGCCCTGCAGCATCGTGGAGGTAGATGGGCTGGTAGTGGTCGCGGGAGAAGCTGCACAATGGCGAGAGAGTTGTTGCGGGTGGCCGAGCCTGGGTCGAGGAACGGAGAAGAAGACGTGGCGGCCATGTTCGAGGCTGTTGGGCGTAGTCGTTTGTCACGGCTGCTCACAGTCGTGGTCTTGAGAAGTAAGTGCACCGCGACAAGATCACAAAAGCTTCAGGAGGGCCTGTTCCCAAGAAAACTTTTTAGTGGGAAAGCTTTCTCCACAATCTGTTTGTACTGTGGTGGGGGACCCGACTGGAGGGAAGGGGCTTAGTCCCATTTTGGGCTGGGCCCCTTGGTTTAATGTGGGGCCAAGCTCTACCCTTAGGTTCGCCAAGAGGTGGGTAATTACAAGTATTGTGCAGGTGCTATTAAGAGCATTTGCGGGTCGCGGCGCGGTGACGTTGCTATTCCCCGGAAAAGGGGACAGCTGCTGTCGCTCGCTGTATTTCACCCCTCTTTGACCCCATTTGGCGGCCCCCCTGAACCGCCCTCAAAAACAAAGGTAGATTTGCACTTTTCATAAAGTCCGCCCGTAATTTTTGCCACAAAAGAGCCCAGGTGCATGAATGCATCCTTTCTCTATGCGGACGAAACAAGGAGAAAAAAGTAAAGCGGGCTCTGTCCTGGAGAAGGGCTTTTCCAAGGAGGGGGGAAAGGTAGTCGTTGCCTCCCTTTTTTGTTAAAAATTTAGCCCCCCTTGAGACGAAAGCCCTAGTCCGAAGGAACCGAGTTTTGCGGGACTTTCCCAAAATTTGAGGTATTCGTGTTCCCTCCCCGTGGCTAAATTCGTGGTCAACGTTTGATGCACTTACCCGAAAGCCGAGAAAGTTAGCATGGTCTGTCTGAGGACTGCTCCGAGGGGGAGAAGTGTTCTCTGTGTTGCACAGGCATATTGCGCTGAGAGCCAATTCACAGCTGTTCAGTTGCCTATTGATAGAAGCTGTTCGGCCATACCCTTTGGCATCGCCCCGAAAGTGGGCAAATGCAATTGCGTGACGCAATTGACAACAACAGACCGAAGTAAGCATGCTGGATGTAGAGTGTCTTCTGCACACGGCGGTAATAGACAAGAAGCCTTCAATGGCATCACAAAGTACAGGAGTAAACATACGCATTCGTCGAGATTTGGTTCCAGTAGCTCCGTCCAGAAACATTCTGGCGGGACATTTCAACGACTTTATTTTCATTTCCATTTTTGTATCTTTCCAATAAGTGGCAGGCCTCCTTGACAAGACTAAACGCCCTCGTAGTTCAAGAATTCCCATTTGCCAAACGATATTTGCGCTCAATGGCGGCGTCAAGCACTTCAGATGTTGGGCATGCTGTCGCGGTTGCTGTGGTTGTTAGCTTGCGAACCGAAACGAAGACGAGGGCTGTTTGTTTTGCCTTTTGAAAATGATCAGGGAGGGCAGGACGGCTTTACGGGTTTGCAGAGTCGGGCTGGTTGTCCCGTAACTTGCTGGTCGTACAGGTTTCTCCGGCGTTCTTTCTTGGGCCTGGTGCCTTGGCTTCTTTCTCTACGGATCCGCAGGCGGTCAACTTGAAGTTCGAGGCCCTTGGTCTCGACACCTGTCGACCTCGGCACCGGCGAAGCCAAGCCAGCAGCTCCTTGGCGAAGGTAGAAAGAGGGTCGGCAACTTGCTGAATCTTCTCGAACTCTCGTTGCATGGCCGCAAAGGCTACGGCTCGCGCCGCGAAGGAGCTCTTGTGGACTGCAGCGCTGCCTTCTGGTATGTGGTTGTCGTTGCTTGTAAGACCTGGTCGCGGGCCAATTGCGAGAACTGCGTCCCTGGGGGATTTGTTAGTAATGTGTCTTCAAAGGCAGAGAAGCTTGTGAGGAGGAGTGAGAATGCTTTACGCGAAAGACCGAACAATTGGTGAATGTGGAGGTGGTGGCTTGTGTGTTGGGAAAAGTGTTTTTGTTTGTTGAAAAGTGAAGAAGAGTGTGGATGAAGATGAAAGAAAAAAAGACGAAGGTAAAAGAGGGGACGACGACGGGGAGGAGACGGGGTCTTTAAATACCCATTGAACCGGGATTCTCAGCTTGCTTCTACGCGACTGAGCTAGCTAGGAGCAGGAGCGGGAGCAGGAGCACCAGCAGCACCAGGAGGAAGGCGAGGAGGGGGTGGTGAACCTGGCGAGCTGGCATAAAGGGAACAGCTTTTGCAGCGTTACGAAGCTGCCCACATGGAAAAGGGTAAGAGGGAAAGAGGGATCGAGGAACGCGGCAGGCACGAGTACCTCGCTGGACGACGGCTCCCTCCCTCCTTCCTCCACCCATCAATGGTGACAAGCTCGACAGCGAGGAAACAGACGGAGTGGCTGGTGCCCCGCTTTGCGTCTGCTATTTGGCGCCCTCCTTGACCTCATTTCCACTTTGCAACTTTTGCAACGCAGACACATTCCCGCTTCACCACTAGCAACGCTCGCAACAGAACCACAGAGTCAATCTTTCCCCCGGTTTCGTTTCGTCATCCTGGCTCGGTCTCGTCGTACCTGGCCCTGCTGGTGCAGAACCCCACCCCTCCTTTTGCCCCTCCCCTCTTCCCCTTGCTCGTTCTGCCTCTCCCTTTCTTTTTAAACCGGCAGCCGGGTAACCCTTTGCTAACTTTCTACAATTCCCGGCGTCTGCAGTGGTGGCTGTCTCGTGGCCTGCTCGGGTCCTGTTTCGTCTCCCGAGAGATCAGGCCGCCGTTGCTAAGATTATGGCAGTTGCTAGACTGTACGGAGTACCTGAAGCTTGCTTTGGGAAGTCAATCGACAATCTTGAGCTGCATCTTGAGATACTTTTCCGATCAACACGCAACAGTATGGTGGTTTCTCTATTTCTTGTGCGAGGGCGGCACGGCAAGCTGCCGTAGCTCTTTCTTGGCTTTGCTTGGCTATCTGATCAAAATCTGTATTTGCCAGCATTACAGTGCAGAGTGGCGCCGTCGTCCCTGCCAAATCGGTGCCAACACCGCGCAAGAAGCCGGTGGCAGGGTCGGCCCGGCAATGCTTGTTTGGGTCTGCCCTATGCTTGCTTTGCCTGTCTTGCGGGGTGTGGTTTGTGCTTCCTCCTTTTGCAAGGCTTCTGAAGAGAGCTATCTTGCATGGACAGCTGGGATAAAAACAGGGTCCCATCCACATGCAAGCTCTCTGCAGCTTCAACCAAAAAGCAAACCTCGCAAGCCATTCTCCCATTCTTTCTCGCCATTGACCGCCCACTGCCAAGCCCTTAGCCCGTGTGAAAGCGGTCTGTGTCGCCCGGAAAGGCAAACAGATGACGACGCAGCTGAAGCGACGTCAAGCGATGTGAGTGAAATGGAGAATGAATCGTGCAGAGGGGCTGAGGGGAAAACACAGAGACATTGGAGGGATGGCACAGGGTTGGCACTCGACGTCACAGCGCCAAGCAGTCCAGTACCAGTATCTTACATGTAGGATACTGCGTTTTGAGCTTCTTTTTCGCGTCCTGACTCTTTTCGTCATTCTCAAGCAGTGATATTTCTGCTTCAGTTCTCTGCCTGCTCTGTTTATGTGTCTGTGTGTCTGTTGTTCTGTTTCGTTTCTTTCCTGCTGTCACTGTGGTTCTGAGCTGCTCCACAGAATGACGCGCGTTGTCTCTTTCTCTTTCTTGAACATTCGGCAGTGCACAACGGGGTGGCGCGAAGAGGTGGCCTGGGCCCTGGTCGGCCTTTTCTTCAGCTCGGACGGGTCCTGTTTGGGGGGCTTCTTTCTGTGGTCACAAGAGAGTGGCCAGTCCGGCATTTCGACAGCCCAGCGAGGGCGTACTTTTTAAGGCCCTTCCTGCTCATCTCACCGCTCTAGCACGTCCCTGCACCCTCGTAGCGCCGGCTAAAACCAATGCGCCGTCTCGTTTCACGCAATAAGTCTCTTGTTGATACTCGACGAGCGCCTCCTTGTGCTTGCTATGCTTCTTCCCCTCGTGGCTTTCTGTCTTTTTATTTTCTTCAGCTTTCCATCTTCTGATTCGACTGCGTATTGAGCTTGAGCTATTCCAGGCCCTCACACTGCCATCCCCGACGTGGTCTGCAATGTCCATGCAGCCTCAGGCAAGTGCAGGCATCCCATAAAAAGAGGGGCATAAAGAGAAGGAGGATTGAAACATGCGCGCGAAGAGGTGTCAAGCACAGCAAAAGCAAACCACAGACAACCGGGAACAGCACACGTATACACAATGGATAACAGCTATATCCTGCTGAAAATAAGCAAAAAGTAAAAAGGCGACACATGCATGCTCACACCCGCCCTGTCGTATTCGCGGTTTCATGTGCTGTCACCATCGTCAGCGATGTGTACGCATATGTACATGTACGAGTGAGGCCAGGGTGGACAATTAACAAATCAAATGAGCCAATGCGCAGAGACGAGTGCTGATAATGCCAGCAAAAAGGGCTTTCTGTCACCACTGCATGCGTCTTCTCGTCAGTCTATCATCGTAGGATACTGCTGTAAGAACACGGCAAGCAGCTAGGAACCAATTGATGGCCCTTCGATCCTGTCTTAAACCTTGAATCCGTTGAAACAAACCTGCTAGCTCGTGGCTGAGCGTCTGTTCGTGGTTGGCTTTCCCGTGCGGCAATAGTCGATTTCCGTCTCATTAATACAATTCAGACAGTCGAAAAGAAAGCCTGCTATTTTTAGCTGGCATCTGTCTCGGGAGATGCGTTCCCATGCAACAAAAAACAAGCTTCATTGCGTCTGCATCAGTCTGCCTTCATTTCCTTCACGGCAGCGAAACTACAAGTACAGGCTGCTTGGGATAAACATAGAACAGACGAACGACGATGGGGTTATCTAGACCTCTCCTCTTTGTCTCTGGCTGAGTTTCGAGGTAAGACACGAAAGCAGATGACCTATCACAATATGCAGTGCTGCGTTCCCAAAACTCGCTCCAGGGAGACGAGCTATACAAAATTCCTGCTATGTGAGCAGAAACCCCATGCCTCGATGATATGTCGTCTCGTTTCTCCCACTTGTCTTGGTCTCTGCGCACCTTGCTTTTCAAAGCGAGGCCCTGGCGGCACCAGTCAATAACCGTGCCCATAACGACCTAATGCAGGACCAAAAACCAAGGTATAAAACGGGTGAAACAAGAAATACGGGTGGGAATAGCAGTCCGACAGGGACCAGGATCTTTTGTAACAGGAGGCGTCTCTCTTAATCTTTGCACTTCACAACAAAACCACGCGAGAGTCAAGCAAATGGTATTCATGTAGGTCGTTACAGCAAAACTATGTCTCCACCCTCCTCCTCTTGTCGCCGTGCCGGTCTCTGTCCGGTCCGGTCCATGGCTGCCATGGCGGTCGCGTGATGGTGCGAACGCTTTCGCCGGTCGTCACTGTGGCCACCACTGCGGCGGTCTCGTCGTAGCGTTTTCCTGCTTTTATCCCGCCGCGGTGACCTTGACCGTGATCTTGACGGCGATGGCGATCACGCTCATCCCTGTCTCGGTCGGTCTCTCTGCCCGGTCTCCATTGTCCCGATCGCGGTGACCGCTGCTGCCCGTGTTCGACTTGCGCTCACCGAGCGGGATAGCGTTTTGCGCCTTTGATCTCGCCATCGTCCCGGTTGTGGTATCCACCACCACCGCGGTCGCCACCGCCAGCCTCGCGGTCAACCCAGCCTGGCCGCTCACGGCCCCATGAGTCGTACCGGTTGTTCTGGTTGGGCCGGTAGTCGCCCAAAAGTCCGTCACCCATCGTCCCGTGTCCTCTGACTTCATGTCGCGGTACTTTGACGCGCCCTTCTTGCCCAGCTTCGTCACATCGCGGATCTGCAGCGCCTTGGGTAGCAGGTCAATGTTGCGAATCGCGTCCTGGTACCGCGCACCCATGAGGTCGCGCTTGTCCAGGCCCTCGGCGGCACTGGCGTCCTGGTAAAGGCGCCGTGGTGGTAGTACTTTTGCATGTAGGCCGCCTTGCGCGGCTTTCCTTTTCTTCGCGCTGCTTCGCCAAAAGACCCGCGTCCTCCGCAGCGCGCTCTTCCTCGGTCAGGTTGCGGCGGCGCTCTAGCTCTTCCCGCTCCTTTTCTTTTTCTTCGATCCGCTCACGCTGGCGCTTGATGCGCTTGAGCTCGCGTAGTTTCCATGCAGCGTATTCGGCCTCGGGATCCACGTCGTCTTCCGTGTCGACATCTTCTAGCGCAGCGGCTGCGGCGGCTGCAGCTGCTGCAGCTGCCGCAGTGGCTCCGTTATTGTCGCCGTCACTGTCCGAGTCCGAGTCCGAACCGGCCTCTTCGGCCGCTTTTGCTGCCAATGCTGCCGCTGCTGCTGCCGCTGCTGCAGCGGCCGCGCCTTCGTTGGAGTCCTCCCACATCTTTTTGCTCTTGTTGGCGAGGCGTGCCTCGGCTCGCTTGCGCATCTGCTCCTCGACAAGCGCGTCGGCTGCTGCAAGACGCTCCTGCTCGGCCCTTGCTTCGTCGTATTCGTCTTCTCTTGATGCCTTTGTCGTGGCTGCTGACGCGCCTGAGACTGTCCCTGCTTTTTCTCGCTGTGCTTTCGTCATGAACTTGGGGAGGACAAATTTTCGTGGCTGGAGGTCGTCTTCGGAGCTGTCGCTCTTGCTCTCGTCGTCGTCGTCGTCGTCGTCGTCGTCATCGCTGTCCTCTTCGCTTTCATCCTCACTGCCACTGCTGTTCTGGTGTCCTGTCTTTTTGGTTCCCGCCGTTTTGCCGCCCTCTTCCTCCTCCTCCTCATCGTCTTCGGATTCGGTGACAAAGCCCTCCTCGGCCGCCTTGCGCTCCAGGGCTGCACGCAATTTGCGCTGCTCGTCGTCTTGGCTAATCGCCTTGGCCAGTGTCGCGTGTGTCACGACACGTCCGGCGCCGGTGCGCTTCGGTACTGCCGATGCCGCAGCTGTCGGTTTCTGTTTAGGCTTCGCAATAGCCTGCGCGTCGCCGCTCTCCTCTTCCGAAGACGAGTCCGACTCGACGCTGTTGGTTTGCCTGCTCGGTGCCGTGTCGGGCGGACCGGCCGGGCCATCATCTTTGGCGGCATCTTGATGAAGTCAGCGGTGCAAAAGAGTGGGTGAGTGCCGCTGCTGCGCTGGGATCTGGGGTGTAGGAAAGCACAAAAGCACGGCCGACGCGACGAGGCTGTAAGATCCTGTTTCTGGAATCGCGGTAATAGCGCCAAATTGTGCCTAGCTCCTTTATCGCTTCTCGCCAATGTGGTCATGTGACCTCGTCCACCTAGACATGTTCACAGACATAAACCTGCGGCTCTCCATTCTGGCGATATGCCACGCCATGTATTGCAACTATACAAAACATATTACCGTCAAATCATCAATTGGCTGTACGTTTGCAGATGCAAAACACAGTTATTTTGCGCCACTGCTTTAGAGCCTGCTTTCCTTTCGTCTGCAACTACCCACAGCGGTGTTAGTGGAGCCTCGGCGCTAGAACTTTCCTTTTTAGGGAGTCGATTCGATTGTCCAGTCCATCCCACGTCTTACATGCGAGTCCTGTCGCTGTTGACAGCATTCGTTAAGTAAGATACTTAAACAGAAGAATAGACGTCAACGAAGCAGCGCCTTATTGTCTGGAAAGACAACGATAGCAATTTAAACAAACACAATCTACTCCACACGCTTTGGAATCCGGCCTGGGTTTCAAAGAGGCAGGATCCAATGGCCTGGCCAGCCTCTTCGGCATTGGCTGTTTTTTCCCCACTAAAAAAGCCGCCGGTGCTAATACGACTGTCGTTTGGGAAGGAGAGACCGACTGCCCAAGCCCAGCTTTAGAATAGAGACAGAGAACAGACCAAAGAAGAGACCAGACAACATCCGATATCTGATTCCCGCCAGATATCCCCCTCACCCCCCAACACACTGCACACACGCCGCCTGCAACCATGGCTTCCACAACCCCGCTCACTGTGCATGTCGGCACGCGCAGCTCCAAGCTGGCCATGCGCCAGGCCGTCACCGTCGTCGCCGCCCTCGAGGCCGCCAACCCGGGCGTCAACTTTGTGATTGATGCGCGCGAGACCGCCGGCGACCGCGACAAGACCACGCCGCTGCCCAACCTCGGCAAGGGCCTGTGGACGACCGAGTTTGAGACCCGCCTCGTCGACGGCGGCCTGGACCTCGTCGTGCACTGCGTCAAGGACATGTCCACGGCGGCTGCCCGCCGGCTGCATCCTGGGCGCCATTCTCGAGCGCGAGGACCCCCGTGACGCCGTCATCTTCCCACCCGGCACCCCTACAAGTCGATTGCCGACCTGCCCGCCGCAGCGTTGTTGGTACCAGCAGCGTGCGCCGCTCGGCTCAGCTGCGCCGGCGGTACCCGGGCCTCGCGTTCTTGGACCTGCGCGGCAACATTGACACGCGGCTGCGCAAGCTCGACGACTCGGTGAACCCGGACCGCGCGCCCGATGCGCCCCGCTACGACTGCATCATCCTGGCCGCCGCCGGCCTGAAGCGCATGAACCTGGATGGCCGCATTGCGGAGTACCTCCAGGACGAGACGTCGGGCACGCTCTACGCCGTTGGCCAGGGCGCGCTGACCATTGAGATTCGCGAAGGCGACGAGCAGATGTTGTCGCTGCTCAAGCCGATCTCACACGCGCCGACGACGTTTGAATGCTTGGCGGAGCGTGCCGTGATGCGGCAGCTGGAGGGCGGCTGCAGCGTGCCCATTGGCGTGGAGTGCAAGTGGAGCGGCGAGGACAACAGCACGCTCGAGCTCAAGGCGACGGTGGTGAGCCTGGACGGCAAGCAGGCCGTGGACTCGTCGGCGTCGCAGCGCGTCAGGACGGCCGAGGAAGCCGATGCGCTGGGCCTGTGTGTGGCGGAGCTCATGTCAAGCATGGCGCCCAGAGCATCCTGGACAAGATCAACAAGAAACCGCGTCCCGCCGCCGGAGATTGTCCCTGCGCTGAGCTCGTGAAAGAGTGCGGTAGGAATTCGAGGTTCGTGTACAAACTATCTGTATTTGACGACACGCTACGACGACAGGCCGGCACATGAAAAACGAAAAAATCGCATTTCCACGTTATATAGATTCAAAAGTGAATAAAAGCCCTCCATAAAGCTTGAAATAAGACTGCTCGTTGTATCGTTTACGTGTGCGTATATTTCTTTTTCTAGAGGTAATCTATGTCCCTCATTTTCTGGTTTTTTTTGGTTTTGAACTTTCTTTCTTTTTAAGTCTGTCGCCTGCCGTCTATGTGATTGTCCCGTTCGTACCCCCATTCCATGCTATTCCAGCCTCGCGATTGTTGAAATGGATTTCAGCTGTCCTCCCAATACAGTGGCATAACGCCTAAAATAACCCGGGGAATGTGTAAATGATAAATGAAAATAATGTAGAATTAGATCAAAGTCGGTACCGTTTCTTTTTTTTAAAAAAAAAATTTCAGCGCTTTAGTGCTCCTCGGTGGCCGTGAAAGCCTTGTACTCCTCGGGGTCCATCAGCGTCTCAAACTCCTTGACGCCCTGCTCGTCGACCTGGACCTTGGCGATCCAGCCGCCGCCCGCCGAGTCGTCCTCGGGCACCTGGTTGATCGTGCCGGGCTTCTCCTCGAGACTCGTGTTGACGTGCGTGACCTTGCACGCAATCGGCGCGTTGATGTCGGCAGCCGACTTGACGGACTCGACGGCGCCAATGGCGTCGCCCTGGCCAACCTCCTGCCCTCGGCCGGCAGCTCGACGTACACGACGTCGCCCAGGCGCCTCGGCGGCAAACTCGGAGATGCCAATGACGCCCGTCGTCTTGTCTGCCGCGAGATCAATCCACTCGTGGTCCTTGGTATACTTGCGGGCGTTGACTGGTGAGAAAAAAACAGCGGTCAGCAAGGAACTCCCCAGGAGCTTCCCATCATCAGCCTTCGGGGTTGCACGCCCCCATCCTACTTACTCTGCGAGGTGACGGAAAAGGCACGGGCAGCCGGGCGGAACTGGACTGCTGGCCGGGCCATGCTGCGGACCGTCGTGATGCTCGACGTCCGGGCAGCCACCCTCCAGCAACAGGCAATTGAAGCAGCCATCGTGTCCGCGCGTGTGCAAGTGTGTTTTGGAGGTGGTTGCTGTGGAATAGGAGCGCGAAACAGTAAAGAAGGGGGTATGGCGAGAAGAGGTCGTCGGCGTGGTCGTGAGAGAGAAGACGGTCAGACGAGGTGAGATTCGCGAGAAGAAAGGCCAAAATCGGGGAGGGGCTGCAAATCGGACGACGATGGAAGCCGCCAGTGTGCCCTGTGGGTGCTTCGCTTTTTCCTATCTGAGCAGGATTGCTCGACTTGGCTAGCTCAGCTTCGTCATCCTCCTTCGTGCATTTGACTGGGGAGAGCTGTGTCACCATTGGCCAGCGGCTGATATCGGGAACTGCACCACTTATGTAATCCGCTTTGCGACGGCCTGCGGACTGCTTTTTCGCGAGCTTAGTGTAACGGGCTAACTTCATTGCCTCGAGAACTACCTGTGCTATGCGAGCCACTGACACATGGCAGTACAAAATAACTGATATTTACAAGTTCAACGAGGAGTGGGCAATCAATGTCGACTTCAAGAAGGAAGAATATCGTGTCTGTTGGGTTGGAAGCTGGCGGAGGCGCCAGACCTGACTACTTTCCCACATATCCACGGCACCACTTCTACGACCCGAATCCCGCATAGCACCGCAATTCGCGAGCTATGGGCAAAGTCCAGCACAGTCTGCTATGGAGGGGACTCCCACATTCGGCTGTTAGATCCTCGACTACAAGACGCTTTCTCAATTTAAAGTTGCCGTCCATGCTCGGCAACGTCAATCGATCCAGGATGAGTTCGACCTTCTTCACAGCCTTTCGGTCAAAAACGCGCCTGTTGTATCTGTGCATCCAGATCCGCTGATGGATGAGGACGGCATATTCGGTTTTAAGATGGAGCAACTTTTCAAGGTTGAACAGAAGAAATTGAGAGACCGTTTTTGCGATATTTACGATGCGATGACCAAAATACACGACATTGGCATTGTTCATAATGACTTCCACCCGGGAAACATCATGCAAGCGACCAAATGGAACCTTTGATTGTTATCGACTTCGGACGATCCGGACCAGTTGGCCACAAGATTCCACCCGAGAAACAGTCGCCACTTTGGAAGGGACCAAAATTCTCCTTCGAGGCCGACAACATAATGTTTGGAAGGTTTTTGCTTGGTATGAAACAGATTCGTGTTCCAGTCGGCATGCTCCAATCTAACGATTTCCTCCCAGACAAGCCGATACCGAGCGTACCGATCACTAAATTGTTTTGGAGTTAGCCGAGTTGTCGTTTTGGACCGTGGAGTAGAGCGAAGCGGTTACCTGTGATGCTCTCAACTTCGCCCGTGGCATGAGCTGGGACGGGACTCCCCTCCAGCTCGAGAACGGTACTGTGATCCCCGCCGTCTGCCAAGCAAAGCTCCTGGGAGTCATCTTTGACCGAAAGTTGAACGGGAAGGGGCACCACCAATTCTTACAAAAGAAGCCTGCCACCAAAGACTGGCCTTGGATAGGATCGTGGTCTTTACTTGGAAACCTACACTTCGCAGGACACGTACACTTTATACGGCAGTGATACGTTTCTCCATCGGATACGGAGTAGCAGTCTGGCATCCAGCTGCGTCTGTCAAGAGGCCAACCTCGGTTCACACGTCAGCCATTGACAAGATACAGAACCAATATCTCAGGAGAGTAGTCGGCGCGTTCAAAAGCTGCACCGATCACACAACTGGCAGAGGTCCCCCTTTTGGACCTGTGGCTTTCTGCAAGGGTCGCAGCCTTCCAAAGTCGACTTGAATCATCCGGTCTCGCAGAAACCCTACGACATGCATCAGACTCGGTCCGAGGTCACCTCCGCCGTCGACCCGTAAAGAACAGCAGAGCTGGGATCGAACATAAATCCACGGCCGAGTGTTGATGCATGATATTGCCTGTACGGCATACAAGCCTATGATTGACCAGAATAAATGGGGCCCACACTCCTTAGGGGTGACGGTGTGTGCCACTTATTCTAACCAATCATGATCCTACATGCCTTACAAGCATAATATGCATCTACAGCGCATCCTGTGACGAATTAATATGAGGCCTGTGTATGAAGATATTTGCATCTTTCTTTTTTAGATGGGGTCGTAGATTATATTTTTTTTGTTTTATTGTGATCTTGGATGATTGAGCTTCACAAAAAATTATAATTATTCTTGTGTTTTACTTTTTTTTTTTTACTTTTACCTTTACTTTCCTCTATTAATTTATTTTTTTACAACAAATGTTCCATTTTTGACTTGGATTTTTTTTCTAGAAAATAGGAAGAAGAAAGAGAGATGGGGTTGCAACACTTTCAATCAATTTACCTCAGCTACTTCAACTCAGTGTCATAAGCGTGACGCCTGATAACGACACGCCTTATTCCCTAGCCCCGCTTTAGCACTCGAAAGGCGGTACGACTGCCTGTGACTTCATCGTTGTGTGCTAAAAGGTCAAGCGCGTGACGGCGAGGAAAGAGGGGTGGCGTCAGCGTGGGGCCTAACCTCTTTCTCTCCCTCGCGGCCTGGCAGGACGCAAGCGACAGAGGCCTGGCCCCAACCAGCTCTTTCTATTTTCGCCTGTTCCGTCATGTCTCGCCTGCCGCATCTCCTGTTCCGTTTCCTGCTGCTTATCTCCATTCTTTCGTCTTCCATCGACATCGACCCATTGTCAAATCCGCTCTACTGTCTGCCTCTCCTCCCCACTTCTTTTCAACTGCCCGGTCTTATCTTGTCGATCCTCCCAGGCACTGACGGCAGGGGCAATCCAAAAAGACGAGGAACATAAAGAAAAAGAGAAGAAAAGAGATCCCACTTTCCGCATCCGGGCGGCAACGATACAGATATCCTCCCCGAATGCCAACATTGTCGTTTCCGTGGCGTGGCCGTCCCTCCAGTTGTTGTCGGGACGGGTGTCCCTCGGCCTTTGACGGTAAGACCGCTCGATAACGCTTCCCAAACTGTTGCAGTAGATGTACAATGGTCACTTTGACTAACATTTTCTTTTCTCTTCTTTTTCTCTGTCGCGCAGGGCTCTCGTTCTCCCTCTCGACCGTCACCGTTCTACTCTCCTCACGCTGCCGTCGGCGCGCACCGCCTCCAATGCCTTCCGCCGCCTGACCGACGCCGCGTCTGCCCGAGCTGCGCATCTCTCCTATCCCGGCGTCGTTCCGTTATGGTGCGTTCCATAGAGACGAGGCTACCTGTTACCTCACTGCCGCCAGTAATCGCACCCTTGATAGCTATTCAACGATCGATTTAGCTGCGTTCTCATTGTCGGCCGCTTCTCACCTCGACACAGTGGCGGCATAACCTGTTCTCTTTCGCACCTCCTCCTCCCTCGTTCCGGTTCTAGCCCGGGCGCCTCGTCCGACTCCCGTTTTCGCACTTCGTCGCCGCTTAGAGCCCTGCGAGGCCGGTCGAGCGATGCGGCTCAGATACGTCGCAGAGCACAATGGAGGGCCAGCTACGAGGTGCTGGGTTTCGCGACGACGGGCCGGCTCCGTTGTCGGGCGGCTTCTGTGTCTGACTCGCACAGCGACGCGGTGCAGGTTCCGACGAACGCGAGGCTGCGCGCTGGTGGCACGGCGGCTGATAAATCGGCGAGGAGGTCCAGCGCGCTCTGTCGAGACATTCCCCTCAAGCGCCAGATTTGCGCGCACGGTTGTGAGCGGTGTTGGCCTTTGCGTGGCCATTGTGGGTCTCTGGGGGGCGACGGACCGCGCGCCGTGTGCCGCGTGGGCGGGAGGCCGTTTGGTCTCGTTTAAAGGGCCCTTTCTGTGCAGGATAGTTTTCTGATTGCCTTGTCATTTCTGTCATTTCTGTTTTTTCTTTTGTAGCTTGCTTTTTTTATTTTACGATCTATCTGGGGATTGCAAGAAGGGTTTTTTTTTTGCTTGCTGTAATCTAATATATCTGCCACTGCCGCATTCTCCGCATCTCTGCATTTCACATGCCAGTTTAGCAGACCACTGGGGGGCGTTGATTCCATGGGATTTTACGTAGTACACACCTCTCTACGGCGATGGGACCACTGCTTCTTCAATTTAACTGGTTACGGCATGCCAATGAAATAAGATCAGTACACACGCTGGTGATCGTGAACGGGCCTCCACGTCCAGGCTCAACAAATTGTTGCTAATTGGTAATATTCGCATTCATAATATCAAGATACAATGGTGTCATGAAACAAAGTCCGCTCTCTTTTTTTTTTGCTAAAATTGCTCTTCAACACCTGCCTCTTTTTCTTTTCATCGCCCTGCGACATCAGCCACCGCGACCACCCAACCACCGCTTTAGTCCAGCGATAGCCGCCATAGGCCGTCGCCAAGGAATGGCGTCTCCACCACGGGGCCCTTGCCCTTTCTCCTTGACCTCCTTTGTGTCCGCAACCAGCAGCCCACGGCAACGCCTCCCTTGCCCTCGGCCATGATCACCACATGCAGCTCGCCCTTTTGCAGCTCCCCGGCTCCAGTCCTCCGGCTGATCCCCCTTCCGCCCCGGTTCCGGCAGACGACGCGCCAGGGCTCGTCAGGCGGGAGCCATGGAGCGTCGCGCCGCCGAGGACTATATTGCGGATGGGCAACGCGGTCACATGCGGATAGCTGGGAAAGGCCTGGGGGAAGCGGTGGACGAGGCGGAGGTGGGGGAGCAAGGGGATGTCGCTACCGGGCTTGCCCGACTCGAAGAAGATGGGCTCGGTGTCGAGGACGTAGAGGACGGCGCGGTCGGGCAGCTTGATGGACTGGAGCGACGCCTTCTTGGGGAGGATCTCGTCGGCGTAAGGGCGTGAGCAGCGGGTAGCTGGCCAGCAGCGACTGGCGGAGCGACCGCTGGACGGACGACTTGAGTTTTTGCCGGGGGGCCGCGGGGAGGCTGGGCCAAGTGTTAGTAGAACAGTGCGGAAAAATTGAACATAAAAATGACAAAAAGGGCAATCAAAAGAGCCCGCAAAGGGAGACCTACTCCTTCTTGAACATGGTGATGGCTTTGTGTGGTCTGCAAGCTGCAAAGAGGACGAGGTGAGGTGAAAGTGCAGAATGCCCCGCCATAGAAAAATTGGGAGCACGAGGCACGCGTCTCTTTCCTGGGGAGGGCATCAGGGCGGCACCAAACAGCCTTTATCGATAGCTGCGGGTAGATTTAGGGGCGACAAGGCCCTGTATTGCCGCTTCTGGACCGTCATCTCCACTAAACAGAGCCAGCTTCTAAGCGCTACAGTTACAGGCATGGGTCACTGGAGATACAAAACCAGGTGCCACAAATACATATCATGAGGTGAACGCATACGACCTTTGTCTGTTCCCGTTGATTCATTATTGCTATATTATTCGCTGCCTGGCGAACACCGAAAGGGCGGCTAATGCTCTGTTTACCATGGCCTGTCAAATAAGTCGCCATCGTTGCATAATCGGCACCGGGACTGGAAATAAAAACACCCATCCTGCTCCTCAAGACGTGATGCAATTCATCCCTCCTGCCTTCCTTAACCGTGATGGACTTTGGCGACAGTGCCATCCGCGTTCAGGTGATACGTTGAGCCGGTCGCGGAGCATGGTCACTGGTTGCTGTCGTGCCGTAGGGAATGATCCGTGCGTTCTTGGGAAGATCATTCTTGGAGAAGGCCTGTGTTGTTTCTTGCCGTTAGCACACTGAAGGAACCACAAGGATGCCCCGTGTCTTGTCCTCTGCTCCCTGACGACTCACCGTCTCGCTCGAGGCTCCGTCCGTCAGAGTCTTGCCCATGAGCTTGGTCATCCACTCCTGCGTCTTGCTGTCGCCGAGGTTGTTGGCTGGTCACGCCGGCACGACGAGAGGCATGATGGCTGCTTGCTTTGCAGGCGAGGGATGCGTGTGTTGTTGTCTTTTGAGAAAAAAGGTCGAGGTGTGTCGTTGCGCGGGTGCGGATTGAATTGAATTGTGATGGAAGACGTTGAAGATGAAAACAACAAAAAGAGCTGGAACAAAGGAGGAACCTGCGATTTATGTATGGTGTCTGGCTATCCGCACCTGCCTGGCCGCGGCGAATCGAGGTAATGACGTCGCTAATAACAAGCCACTCCACCTTATACTAAGCTTGGCTAAACTAGGCAAGTGCAGGTTCGCTTCCACGACAAATCGGCCGAGTCGCCTCTTTACAATCAACCCACTGGTACTCCGTACTCTGTATGCTTATAATATTTGTATCGTATTAGGACCGCTGTTTTTCTCAATCATGAATTGCTTTCGAATACTATTACTATCTTATGTCAAAAGTAGATCAAAAGTCCTCTCCAGAGACGCCCTTGCTCACCTCCCTGCTGATATCTAAACACACAATCGTCACAAAATATACAACAAGCAGCAAGACAGAATGGGCAGGTGACAGAAACACGAAGGGTATACGAGGATGGGGCAGTTGATGCAAGAAAGCAAGACCGGGGCAAAGAAATGCAAAGCAACTGCAAAAGTGGATGGAACAACATGGATGTGCAACAAGCAAATTGTGAATTCTGCGCTGGAGCCAGTCCAATGACAGACGCAAAAACAAAAACAAACAAGAAAACTATATCGGACATCAAGCAAAACAAGATCAAATCCAAAATGCACCATAATGCCAAGACGTAGAATAGTGCCCCAACCATATGCTTCATACACATTACAAAAAATGCAAACTCACTGTGCATAATCAAATCGTGAAATACATGTAACACCAGCCAAAAAGAAGCCCAAATTGAATCAGAGAGGCACTTTCAAGGTGCAAAGCGAGAACGGAGAGGAGAGGGAAGGGCAGAAAAAAGAGTAGGGAAAAAACCGAAAAGAACGAAAAAGAGCAAAGGAGAGAAGGTGAACACAGGAGAATTGAGAACAGAAAGACACTACAAGACCTAGTTGCCAGTGATCTTGCGCCACCAGCTACTACGTGGCGTCGTGTCCATAAACACAGGGTCGCGTTGGCCGTTGCGGCCATCGCTGCAATCGGAGGCCGGCCACGGGCACGCTCGACGCGTTCACCACGATCACGGTCAACACGCTCGCGGTCAACGCGCTCACGGTCGGCCGGTCCCGGTAGTACTTGTCCTGGTCGCGTTCGCGAGCCCGCTCCTCGCGACGAGCACGCCGGCGCGGTCGTTCCTCGACTCAGCCGCAGTCATTTCGCCCTCGTAGTCAGCGTTGGCTGGTGCGGGCGACGTTCACGGCGCTCACGGCGGGCGCCGTCATCATCAGTAGGTGTGCTGGCATCGGCGGCGACCGCAGCAGCAGCGGCGGCGGCTTCTTCAGGAGGCGGCGGAGCGTCTGAGTGTTCCTTGACCCATGAGGAGGTGGCCCGAGTGCGGCCAGCTGGCTTGACAGCAGGCACAGCGCTGACGCGCTTCTCACGGCGTTCTCTATCGCCACGGCGAGTAGGACCTGGTATGTCTTCCGTGTCGGACTGTCCTGGCGCGAGGTTCGTGCGGCCTTCCATGTCGCGCGAGACTCGGCGTTCGCTGCGCGGCGGCGGCCGGCGAGCTTCGTCGTTCTTCGCGTTCGCTCTCTCCCGGGCAGCCGCGGCAGCCGCGGCAGCCGCTTCAGCCTTGCGACGCTCACGGCGCGCTGCACGGCGCGCTTCCGCATCAGCATCTGTGGTCTGCCGTTCCATTTCAGCAGCTCCCGTTCCTTGCGAATGCGACGGCGCTCGGCCCGTTCGTACTCGGCCGCTCCACGATCAGCGCGCTCAGCGGCTTCGCGTTCCACGGCAGCATGACGGTCAGTGTCTTCGCGCGCGCGCGCGCGACGTTCAGCGCGGCGTGCCTCCTTTTCTTCTTGGCGGCGGGCTTCCTCGGCTTCTTCGTGCCTGCGACGACGCTCACGACGCTCTTCATCCTTGGCGCGGCGCGCTTCATCAGCGGCGCGGTCAGCGGCCTCCCGCTCGGCACGACGAGCACGACGAGCGGCGCGGCGAGCCTCTTGGTCTGCGTCGGTCGCGTTTCCAGCATCCTCCACATCGGTCGTAGCGCCCCGGTCGTGGCGGCGGCTGCATTGGGTCGAGGCTCGGAACGAGGACGAGCGCGTCTCCAGCAGGGGAGGGGGCGATCTTGTTGAAGAGGCCAGAGAAACCGGAGCGTTTGACAGAGGCAGAGTTGGAGCGTTTTCAGGGTGTCGGAGTAGCCAAGGCACCACTGTCGGTCATGTACTCGTCTTCGGCGTGGCGACGGGCCTGTTGAGGAGGGGGGACAAAATTAAGTTAGTTCAATACACTTTGGACTTGCTTATTGATATTCGGGGTGGACCTGCCTTTGACTTGCGGCGCTCCAGCTTCTCCGGACTAAGACCCTCATCACCAACACCAAGAATCTTGGCCGCCTTGGATGACATCTCCGCAGGCTCCGGTGGTGGCGAGATGATGCCATGGGACATGTCGACAGAGTGTGCGCCTTGATGACCGACCGCTTGAACTGACGCCGGGTCGCTTTTCGCGCGTCGAAGTGGAGCGCGACAGGGGCGGCGTGCTTGCAAACACGCTCGTGGCGCCGCAGCATCTTGGCCTGTGTGTCTCTGCTGCTGGTTGACTTTTCCGGTTTCATCGAGCGATCGCGATCACCCTTGTCGGAGGCCGAGGACTCCTTGGACGACGGAGCCTTTTCATCCTTATCGGCTGACGACCGCTTGGTGCTGCTGCTCTTGGACTCCTTGTGTCTGGATGAGGACGAGACTTGTCGAGATGAAGACTCGCGCTGCTTCAGCGGGGAGGGGGAGGGGAGGGGGTTGCGGCGTCGCAGTTGTCCACATGCCCCACGAGGAGCCGCCCTCGCGGCTGATTTTGGCGCGTTCCTTCTTGGTGGGTTTGGAGTCGGATGGCGGAGTTGGTGGGCCATCTAGAACGTCCGGGGCAACAGGGGCAGGCGGCGGCGGGGGAGGCACGGCCTCAGCCTTGGACTTGGACTTGCTGCTCGTGCCCTTCTTTGATTTCTTCATGGGCGCCATGTCTACCACAACCTCTTCGTCAGGGCTCTGCTGCTTGTTGCTGTCGTCCTCATTTTCCTCAACCGAGAAGCTGAGGGGAGACGCAAACAACCAGCGTGACTTTTTGGCAGCAGCAGGGGGTGGCGGTGGAGGTGTTGGCTCGGGGTCTTCTTCGGCAACAGCAGCAGCAGCAGCGGCTTCCTTGTCCTTGGACTTTGACTTCTTTTTCTTCTCCTTTGGTGATGGCTCCTCAACAGGAGGCGGTGGTGGAGGAGGAGGTGTGTCTTCGACGGGAGGGTCCTTTTTGTCGTCGCCGGAGATGGACTCGAAAAGCTTAAGGCGGTCGGAAATCTTGCCGCGCGACTTTCTTGGTTTTAATCGTGGGAGGCGGCGGAGGCGACAGTGACGCGACATCGTCCTTCTCCTTTGGCGCCTCCGTAGCAGCAACAGCCTTGTCCTTTTTGGAGCTCTTGGTCTTGGAGCTCTTAGCGTCCTTGGCTTCCAGGACCTTTGCTGACTCATCGGCAGCTTCTTCCGCTTCGGCTGCTGCCGCTTTGGCGCTAGCACTGGACTCTGGCAGCGAACTCTTGCTCTGCGTGATCTTCTTGGCCGTGCCCCAGAAACTGAACGAGTCTTTGTGGGGCGCCAGGATCTCCTCGACTTGTTCGGGGCTGAGATTGATCAGGTCGTCTTCAATGTCCTTGAAAAAGTCGTCGTCATCGTCGTTGGTGTCCTTGCTCTTGGACTTTTTGTCCTTTTTGCTGCTCTTGTCCTTGTCCTTGTCCTTGTCGGCGTCCTTGTCTCTGGACTTGGACTTTTTGGATGACTTTTTGGCCGCTTCAGCCTCAGCTTCAGCCTCCGCGGCCTCGGCTTCCTCGCGCTCGCGCTGGGTTTGCTCCTCAGCTTCGCGGCGGCCTGCTCTTCGGCCTCCTTGGCAGCAGCTTTCTCAGCAGCCTCCTCTGCACGCTTCTCTGCACTCTCGTTGAGCGTGTCGAGCTCGCGCTGCTCCTTCTTGGTCAGCTTGCGGCCCCGGTCTTTCTTGGACTGCAGTGCCTCGCGCTTCTCGTCCTCCTCTGCAATCTTGGCCTCCTCGGCCTCCCGCGCTGCCTGCTCCTCGGCCTCGATGCGCGCCTTCTCCTCGGCCTCCCGTTGTGCTGCTCCTCAGTCTCACGGGCAGCTTGCTCTTCGGCTTCGCGAGCAGCTGCCTCTTCAGCCTCCTTGGCCTCCTGATCTTCTCTCTTCGCCTTTTCCTTCTCAGCCTTTTTCTTTTCCTTCTCCAACCTCTCCAGCTCCTTCTTGGTCAACTTCGGCTCCTTCTCCTTTTCCTTCTCCTTTTCTTCTCCTTCTCCTTCTCCTTCTCCTTGTCCTTCTTCGACTTGGATTTGGAAGACGGCACCTCGTCCCAAATGTTGTCCTCGTCTTCAGGAGGAGGCGTCTCGTCCTCGGCGGGTGGAGGTGTCGGTTCGCGTGGTGGAGGATCGGGCTCGGCACCCTTCTTGCTCTTCTTCTTCTTCTTAGTCACGCCCCACTCATCTTCGGCAGGCTCTTCGACAGCTGGCGGCTCTTTCCTCGACCACCTTGGAGGACTTCTTTTTCTTATCAGAAGATCCCCACCCGCCCCCAGAAGTCGGCAGACTCCTCGGCCGGCGCCTCTTCGCCTTTTTCTTTTTCTTGTCTGACTTGCCAGAAGAGCCAAGGCTGTCAAAGAAGTCAACGTCGTCCTTTTTCTTGTCGTCTAGTGGTGGATCGTCGGTCTTCTCAGCCTCGCCCAAATGTCGCTGGATTTCTTGGACTTTTTGGACTTTTTGGTGGTTGTTCCCCAGTTCATCCAGTCATCATCGGCAGCGGGCGCTGGGGCATCGTCGGCAGGCTTGATGGAAGCATTGTCGCCATTGGAAGAAGCATCATCTTTGCCCTTCTTTTTCTTGTCCTTCTTGGTTGTCGTACCCCAAGAATCCCAAGCATTGTCTGCTGTCGCCTTGTCGCCATTCGTAGAAGCGTCGTCCTTGCCCTTCTTTTTCTTGTCCTTCTTTCCGGTGACCGTGAACCCCCAGGCATCTTCCTCCTCCTTCTTCTTGGGTTCCGGCTCAGGCTCGAGCTCAGGCTCGGGCTCGGGCTCGCCCTTTTTCTTTTTCTTGTCCTTTTTGCTGGTCACCGTGAAGCCCCATGCACTATCGTCCTCCTTCTCTGGTTCTGGTTCCAGTTCAGGCTCGGGCTCAGGCTCGGGATCAGGTGTAGGTTCGGGCTCGACTATGGCGTTCTTTCTTCTTCTTCTTGTCCTTCTTAGTCGTAGAGAATCCCCAAGGGTCTTCCTCCTCCTTCTTTTCGGGCACCGGCTCGGGTTCGAGAACAGGCTCGGGCTCGGCAAGAGCGCCCTTCTTCTTCTTGGATTTTTTCGTCGTGGTTACCATGCCCCAAGGATCCTCCTCCTCCTCCTTCTTTTCAGGAACGGGCTCCGGCTCAGGCTCCGGGCGGGTTCGGGCACCGGTTCGGGCTCAACGACAATGGCGCCCTTCTTCTTCTTAGACTTCTTGGTCGTTGATGTGAAGCCCCAAGGGTCCTCTTCCACGTTCTTTTCCGGCTCGGGTTCGGGCTCGGGTTCAGGGGTGGATTCTGGTTCAGCCTCGGGTTCGGGCTCCTTCACTGGCTCGACCACGGCACCCTTCTTCTTCTTGGACTTCTTTGTCGTTGTAGCGAAAGCCCCAAGGATCCTCCTCACCTTTTTCTCGGGCTCTGGTTCTGGTTCTGGTTCAGGCATGGTTCCGGTTCAGGTTCTGGAGGAGGCGGGTCAGGGGCCGCGACGACAACCGCGGCTGCGCCCTTCTTCTTCTTGCCCTTCTTTGGTCGTAAGTGGTGGCGAAACCCCAGGGTCCTCCTCAGCCTTTTTGGGCGGATCAGGCACAACAACGGGTTCAGGTTCGGGCTCAGGCGCAGGTTCGGGCTCGGGCTCCTTGACAGGTTCCACGACTGCGTCCTTCTTGCCCTTCTTCTTTTCTTGGACGTGACGGTTGGCGCCCCAGCTGAAGTCATCCTCGACCTTCTTTTCGGGCTCCGGTTCTGGCGCTGGTTCCGGCTCCGGCTCCGGCTCCGGCTCAGGTTCAGGTTCAGGCTCATGCTTGGGTTCGAGATCGAGATCCAGCTCCTTGATCTTCTTGGGTGGCCGACGCCCAGATGCTAGAAAAGCCCCAGCCTTTAGAAGGAGCAGGTTCTGGCTCTGCTTTTGTGACCTCACTCTCGGTGGGCTTCTTCTTCTTGTCCTTCTTTCCCCCAAGAGCCAAGACCCCAGTCGTCATCCTCGACCTTTCCCGGTTCAGGCTCGGGCTCCGGCTCCGGTTCTGGTTCCGGTTCAGGCTCGGGCTCCTTGACAGGCTCGACCCACAGCACCCTTCTTCTTCTTGGACTTTTTTGTCGAAGTGGTAGAGAAGGCCCCAGGGGTCTTCCTCGACCTTCTTGGGTGGTTCGGGCTCAGGTATGGGCTCAGGTACGGGCTCCGGTTCCGGTTCTGGTTCAGGCTCATGCTTGCGGGGTCGGGCTCAGGAGCGGCGGTGGCACCCTTTTTTTTCTTGGACTTCTTCGTTGTCGTTGTTGCAAAGCCCCAGACGTCATCTGCTGATTTCTTTTCGGGCTCGGGCTCGGGCTCGGGCTCGGGCTCGGGCTCTTTTTTCTTCTTGTCGTCCTGCTTGATCGAAACAAACGAGGGGAACATGGAGTCAGCAGCGTGCTTCGCCTCGTCCTGGGCTGGCTTCTCGGGCTCAGGCTCGACCTTGCCCTTTTTCTTCTTCTTGCCAGTGACGGGAGCACCCCAGCCAAAGTCAAAGTCGGCCTCAGCCTTGGGCTCTTCGGCCGGAGGCGGCGGCGACAGCTCCTCGACAACCTCGTCCTTTTTCTTCTTGTTCTTTCTTGGTGCTGTCAAAAAAGTCGAAGTCGTCGTCAAAAGAAGTGGAGGCCTTTGTCGGAGCTGGTTCAGGTTCAGGAACAGGCTCAGGACCGGTTCCGGCTCTGGCTCCTTTGCTGCCTTGCCCTTCTTCTTCTTTTTCGTCGTCGTCGTCATGCCCCAGCCAAACTCCACTTCTTCTTCTTGGCTCGGGCTCGGCACAGGCTCGGGCTCGGCGGCTTCTCCTCAGCTTTTTTCTTGTTTTTTTTGCCCATGCCCCAGACGTCCCAAGCATTTTCCTCTTCCTTTGGCGGGTCAGGAGCTGGCTTCGGAGGCTCAGGTTCAGGAGGATCAAAAATGTTGCTCGAGACGTTGTTCTTTGCGGCCTTTGCCTTTGCCTTCTTCGCAGTCGACATGCCCCAGAAGTCTTCGACGGGCTCGGGCTCTTTGGCAGGAGGTTCTTCGGGCTTGGGCTCTTCGGGAACCGGGTCATCAAAGATCCCAGCGCCCTTCTTCTTTTTCTTGTCCTTTTTGGTGGAGGCTGGGGAAACCAGTCATCCTCGGGAGGCGTCTCCTTCTTGGTTCGGCTCAGGTTCGGGTTCTTTGGCCTTCTTCTTTTTGGTTCCGACAGCGCCCCATTCGCCCCATGTGTTGTCTTCCTCCTTGGTGTCCTTTTTGTCGCCGACGGCGTCGGTACCCCAGAAGTTCTCTTTTTTCTTGTCCTTTTTGCCAAGCTGAAGCCAAAACCATCGTCTTTGTCGTTTGCGGGTGGTTCGGCTTCTTCCTCGCCAAATGAGCCAAACGTCATCGTCTTCTTCTTCGGCTTAGGTCGATTGATGCTCCAAGGGTTGGTTTCCTCCTCCTTTTTCTCCTCGACAACAGGGGTGGGTTTCTCTTCCGGTGGTGATTTGCTAGAAAACCCCCAAGCAGAGCCGGTATTCCACGCCGAGCCCAATTGCCAAAAGATTGTGAAGCTTTGCCTGACGAGGTGTCGCCGCCCAAACTGAGATCTAGGGCTGGTGCTGAGCTGTCGAGTTTGATTTCTTGAAAAGCATCGAAATCGCCGGAGGTTGTAGTCTCGTCGGCCTTGGCGCCTTTCTTCTTCTTTCCGCCAACGGCTGTGAATGCGTTCCAGTCGTCGTCGGCGGGCTTGTCGTCTTTCTTGTCGTCCTTTTTGTCGTCACCGCCATCGCCAGCACCACCGGCACCGCCACTGCCAGTGTTTTTGCTGGCTTGGTCACCGGCGCCGCCCTCTTTCTTTTCGCCATCGCCACCACCGCCGCCACCGGTACTATTATTGTTGCTGTTGTCGGCCAAGCTCAACGGCTGCGTCGCCTTCTTCTTCTTTTTTGCCGCTTGCCAGAAGCCGTCAGTGGAGGAAAAGTCGATTAACGAGTAGTTCATGCTGGGATCAGTGAACAAGTCAGAGGACTGTTTGCGCGCTGGGCGACGAGAACCGTTTGCTGCTGGTGGCTCGCCAATGGGTTGATCAGAGGGGTTTGCGCGCCGGGTCGGACAAGCATCGATCTGGTGAGGGTCCAGAAGGGGTCCGTCGTCCGGTGTGGAGGGCTCGGATGCGCAGGTTGTACGCGGGTCACGCGCCCATTTCGGGGTCAGGCTCGGTAAGATGAGTCGAGAGGAATGGCACCGCTCTTTCGGTGGGGTGTGTTTCGATGTTGGTAGTGGGCTCTAATGGAGACAAGTAAGGTCAGTATATAAAAGATAGGAAAGGGCTCACGATAGGATATCCAAGATAATGGACACGTAAGACGTAGATGCGGTACGGGGAAGAAAGTAGATGGAGTAATCTGGGTGGCGCGCCGTTACGCGTGAGATGGGTGTAATGCGATATAGTCAGGGGCGCAAACAAGCCACTTTAACGAAGGATGCGCCAGAGGGGAAATGAAGATTGAGGGGAAACATCCTTGCACTTCTGTACCGCCTGCGCGTGAGCCATTGCAAGCGCATGCACACCACCTCCCCACTTCCTGATGAGGTAATTGACGTGTAAATGAAAGATGTGCGGAAGAAAGGTCCAAAGACAGATGTGGAAAAGAAGAAATGAAAAAAATGTGCCACGACTCATATTATGAGAGGACGAGGGCCCGCGCTCTCGATGCCGGAATAAGGCCAACAAAACACCAAAAAAACAAGTGCAAGAAAAAAAGGCATCTTACTCGTAGCTGGAGCCATATGAGGGCGATGGCGTGGAAGCGCACACGCAGGTCGTCGTGCGACCACGGGATGTGGCCGGCATCTGTCGCATATCGCCCATCATCCCACCCAGTCGTCCTCGTCCCAAGGCGGAATATAGTAGTTTCGCAGGCGTACGCGGCGCTTTTTGTGGCTGCGCTGTCGAGTGCGACATCAGAACATTGGCCGCTGCCATTGTGATTGTCTTGCAGGCTGACGGTTGTACTGGGAGGCAGATGTCAAACGCATGGACGCAGTGGGAGATCGAGAGCCGACAAGACTCGAAGCGTCTATGGGGATCGAGCAAATGGGGGAGAGAGGGTAAGGAGGAACGGCGGAACGGCGGAAAGCGGAGGGAAATCGAGAGGTTCGGTCGCAATGCAATTTGGTGTTGTAACTTTGTCGGGTTCGTCAATGTTGTCGTGGGGAAATGAATGTCGTAGAAAACGGTCCTAGATGTCAATAGACTCAAAGCGAGGGGGTATACAAACACTTTTGGGGATAAATTGAAGGCTGCAAAATAACACCTCGAAAAACCAAACAAGGGGGAAAAGGCGATACAAAAACGGGAGAGAAAGATTCAGACAAAATATAAAAGAGTAAAAGGGAAAGGAGATGGGAGAGGGTGCAAAAATGTCGAGTCGGTGAGTATCTGTAACGCGGTTCGCTGGAAAGAAATGTCAGTTTTGATTCGCGGGTAAGGGTGGGATTCTCCTATTCGAAGTTGGTTGCTCTCATATCGGCTTCTTGGGGTCTGTATGGGCGGTCTCTCTCGCTGTTGCGATGCAGCTGCAAGGGCAGCCTGGGCTGAAGATCTTGGTGGGAAAAGGGGTCGTAGAACAGGATTGGTGTTTGCCTGCATGAGTGAGATGTGCTGGGAGGGGGAGATGGGCTGTGAGAGGGCCGTGTAAGGGAGGGGGGCCAGAGAACCAGCAAGAGGTAAAGGATGGAGGGGATCGACGGCGAGAGGCTGGAATAGAGTGACCGTGAAGAGTGGCGCTGTGTGACACACCCGCTGCAAGACAGAAAAACGAAAAGCAGACAGACGAGGGAAAAGAGGATCAAGTGAAAGGCAGGGTGTGAGTACCGTTTGCACGCAAGAGCCGCGAGGGAAAAGCCGCGATGACGAAGGAAGAATAAACAAGAAAAAAAGAGAAAGAAAAGAAAAAAGGAGGTGCACAAGACGGCGAAAGAGACGCCCGACAGGATCGCGAGTCCAGCCGCCACATAGGAAAACGCGGCTGGGGAGAAAATGGGTGTCGCAAGTCGCAGGTCATGCGCGCCAGGGCACACAGACAGGTGAGGAGGCAGGAGGGGAACGCAGACACAAATGCGGATTTGGTGATGGAGGGGGAACGACCTAAAAGAAAGAGGGAGAAAATGACGGGCAGAATGGGCAAACAGGATTGGACGGCGACACGGGGCATTAGAGGTGTGGGTGGTGTAGTATTCGATGTTTTGTCGACAAACATCGGAGACAGAGGCTGGCGAGAGAGCCGGGCAGACAAGACAGACTGACATGAGATAATACGAGAGGCGAGAGGAAAACAAGATATTGGACTACATACCCAGGCACGTCGTCTGCTGGTTCGCTTGTCTGTATCTCTTTATTTCTCGTTGGAGGCCTGTGGCCCTCAGAGCACAGCAGGCGGTGATGCACAAAAGAGACAGGCGAAAGCAGCTCAGAAGAGGAACAAGGAGAACAAGAAATTGTAAAAGGGCCGCAGCGAAACGACAACAGGCCAGGCCAAAATGCAAAAATAGGCGGATCGGAGAAGGCAGGCGACAAAACGGGTGCAAGAACGGCGAGGGCCCCGACTGCTGCAGGGTGCTGGAGTGGTTGAAGCTGTTGTCGCTTTGGCAGCGGTGGGTGCAGCGGTGGGCAGCTTCGATGACGCCCGTCTTCTTTTCCCCCCCCTCGTGTTTTCCTCTCGCTTTTTTTGGCGTCTCGTTCTCGGCGCAAATCGTCTCTTCTTCAAGGGGGCGTCGTCCTTCCGTGCGACGCGGGTATCCGTTGCTCGCTTCGTATCCGCAACTGTCGTCGTGGGTTCGGTTATGTTGTTGTTTCCCGGGAATGGGAGATGCTGTGGGAGAGGAGGAAAGAAAACAACAAAAAAAAGTCCAGAGGGAGAAGCGAAAAAAGGTAAGAAAACCCGCCGGGACTGGAGATGGCTGGGAAAGAACGACCCGCGATTGGCAGGTGGGCTCTTGGTATTATTTTCCCTAATTATTTCTACCATGATTAGGGCGTGGGACAGCAATTATGGGGCGTGTGCCAGGAGGAACAGAAAAGAGAAAAAATGAACAAGAAAAATCCAACATTTGCGTAGAGGGCCAGCCCCTTCCTTCTGCAAAGGGATGCGAAGAAATAGCAAAAGGGAAAGAACGATAGTACTCGTATGCTACAGCATTCGGGGAAGCAGCAGCCTTGCACACCCTCTTTCCATGTTGTTCCAAGACATTGCAGGGAGAGAGAAGGCGGATGACCCAAATTCACAAAGGAAGATGATGGTTGCCCTTTCTGGATGCATCCGCCTGCCATTTGCTGCCATTGCCCTCTGCTTCTTCCTTGCGCTGATCGCACATGCTCGGTCTAGCCATCTGGGGAACGGAGGGTCGACGCAAGGAAGCAATGACTGGCAAAAAGCAAAAAGGGTCACCTCGTCCACAGCACCTGTTGACTTCCCTCCCTGGAAGGACTGGCGGAGAGCGGGAAGAAGAGGAAAGAGGGACCACGATTGGGCAGCGCCAGGCCTGACCATCGGGCGACAGAGAACGCCATTTCATCTGGGCCTTCACGTTGTTTTTGCCTCGTTTCTTCGCCGTCCTCGTCTCTTAGCTTGCAGGTGTTTAATTGCATCTGGTGGCTCCGTAATTACAATGCGCCGTCATATGATAAACGAGGGCCAGGGCGACGTTGTTTGCGATGCCATTTCTGTCTTTATTTTTCTTTTATCTTTTTTATCGCGACATTCTCCTTTTCACTTTTTTTTTCGTGTGTCACCCCTCTCTTTCATGTCTCAGAGTTTTTTTTTCTTTTTTTCACACAGCGTGTCTTTCGCTGTCCCCCTCACCAAAACCCTCAAATCCACCCCCTGGTCATGCCCTATCCGTTGCCGGGACAGAACTGTTTAGAGTCTGTGCAGAGAGCAGCACAAGAAACAGATGTCATAGTGGCCGTCAATCCCTGCTGTTAGCAAGACGTTGTAATTACTGCAAAGGAAGCAAGCTGAGAATGGTCGATTTTGCCATGGCAGGGGGGTGACAGCACAACAACCGAACCAACTTTAAAGAGTTTTTTTAAGAACTTTAATGGATAGAAAGATGGCTTCCAGGGGCTGAAACGCGATCTTCCCGAGAAGAGGAAACGTAGCCCGTGGTTTGTTTCTGCTTCGTCTGTTCTCGTCTGTTCTCGTCTGTTCTCAATTTTCTTTTCATTCTTGCCATCCATGCGCCGGTCTCACCGCTTCTAGCGCCTCTCTCTTTTTATTCGCTTTTTTTTTCTTTTCACGTCGTGTCGCGCAATATAGCGAGGGTATATTGGCTGCCCGTGCCAGTCATAGGATGCGTTAAAGAGGATGGAAAAGGATAAAAAACACAAAAAAACGCCGGTCAACAAATCGCGTCAAAGTCGCGTTATGCTACCGACTGGAAAAAGTTCCCTTACATCCAAACAGCGACAAACAGAAGGACACCTCGGGACGGGTCGCTATTCGCCGCTTGCGCCGTCGCGTGGCAAAATTGGTGGTCTTTGCATGTCTTTGTCTCTTTGATTTGTGCACCCTTTCGACATGCATCATATCTGTCCACCGCCTTTTGCCTTTACTGCCACATCTGGGTATTAATACATGCGCCGCTGGCAGCTATGCGCCATAAGCGACAGCCGCCTGTATTTGTCTCTTTGTTTTTGTCCTTTATATCCGGTGCCTACCGTGCCAGCAATGCGGGCGATTCTCATTGAGTATTACTTGTACTCGTATTACGTGGGAGCTGGAGGTGATCTCCCAAAGGATCACTCCCAATAAAGACCACTAACAGAGCCACCTCGGACAGTGGATCACAGCGCATCGAAGCTGCAGTGAGACCCTGCAGCGCCTGACAGCGCCTGCTAGTGATGCAGTGCTGTTTTTTCTTTGGCCGCTTTTGCTACGCAGGCTAATTCCAGGCCTCGACGCTCTCAGCAGCCGCTACCGAGACCGCCTGCCCTTTCCGTAATACTCGTAAACTGTCTTTTTATCTAATCGAGCCGATGCACCTTTCTGTCCAGCATCTGAACCGCCTGCCGTCAAGAGCCTGCTGACGACAAGGTGAGCACAATACCGTCCTCTTCTTGTCATTAAAGCCTCACGTGCTCGACAGCCGACGCAGGCCACCTTGCCGCAGACCGGCTGCCCATTTCTCTTTCGGGAGCCTAAATTGTCGACGAGAGAAAAAAAAATGGAAGAGAAGAAGAAGAAGAAGAAGCGCAAGCAACGAATAATCCTGGCATTCTACGCCAACGGGAACTACCCACTCGTTGCTGCATGGATGTGGGAAACCTGTGCAGAATTTTGCGAGGAAAAAAGACTGCTTTCTTCCTTTTCGAGGATGCGTGACTCGCTGGCTCTTTTTGCCGCCAACAATGACGCCCGAGGCACCCCTCCATCCCCATCTGGTGGATCTTTTCCCTTTACTCGTATGCATTTTCCCGCTCGACATCCCAAAGAGGAGTAGCGTCTTGCTCACCGCTTCATTGCTTTTCTGGTCGTGAGGGCCCGAGACGAAGAAAGCGACAGAGAAGGACGTTAAAAGAGTGAAATAGAGTAGAAATAGAGAGAGAGAGAGAGAGAGAAGAGAGAGAGAATACGAGAATGACGCCAATTTTATCGGCAGGGATGATGGCTGAAGAACGGCAGAAAAAGAAGTCTCAAAGGGTAAAAAAGAGAGAGGAGAAAGAGAGAGAGATGAGCCACCAACCAGAGGATGAGAAAAAGTAAATATGGGATCTGATGTGATGTGTTGCATGTTCACACCGCTCTCTTGCGGGCGACGAAAAAGATGACAGACTCCTGTTTGTTTGTTTACTTATTTTTGGCAGTCTTGATGCATGTATTAATCTCCTGCAGAGAAACACAGCGGCAACATTGTGGATATAACAGATCTTTCGGGCAGACGGGCAGAGGAACAGCCAACACGCTGTCCGTCTCTTGCGCGCATTGCATTCGAACTCGATTCTAGGCATAGCACAGCATCGGCACATGATGGACATGACCAGGACGAGGCCATCCCCCGCTTCTATGCAACGATCACGCTCTTTGGGCAGCAAGGCAGCAGGGCAGCAGGGCAGGGCAGAGACGGTGCGTATATGTACTCGAAGACGCATTGAAGAGAACGGAACAGGGAATATCACGCTCCGGAAGCTACGTCGATGTCGAAAAACATCTCGGAGAAGAGATGCCACCCACGCCGGGGCCAAACCCGAGCCTTTCGATCTTTGTATGCACGTAATTCATTCTGTTCACATCTCGGGGTTTCTGCACGATACCGTCCAGTCGATGAGGCTATATCCCCGCCCCAGTCGCAGCCCAAGTGTGTCTCTAGACAGCTGATTCCATCTTCGGGAGAATGTCGCAAAGCGTGAGCTTAAAACAAAAATTAGCGTGCCCGGCCTGGCCTACAGCGCTAATAGAGGAGGGTGCGGAGACTGCCCTTCCCTTCCTTTCGAACTGGCAGTGAATGCTCGAATTGTGTTAGTGTAGGGGGGTATAAAGTAATGAGGGTTAAGAAAGAAAGAAGCAGAAAAAGACGACATGGCACAATGAATTTGACCGAATGCGGCAGACAGCCAACGGCACTAACAAGCGCCAAAAAAAGGAAAAAGAATAAGAACAGAAAAGAAAAGAAAAAAGGAACAAATAAATACGCCCAAATAGAAACGAGGGATCCGGACGAGTCGTTCTGCAACGCCTAGACACTGCTGAACAGCATAATCAAGACTGTGTCTGCGAGCCGTATCTTCTTTCTTCTAAGTGTTGCATGAGGGCTACTATGATGACAACCGTGAGCGTGAATGTAGCATTTAGCATCCGGTAGAAGCTGTCTGTGGGGGAGGCTGAAGAGTGGCTAAATTTAGAAGGTCTGCAGCCAGCCGTTTGACAGTTGGGCCATGCCGCACACACAGCTGCGGTTTTGATTTTGCAGATATGATCGATCCCAGGCGGTGTCTGCCACGGAATACTGCTGTTTCAAAAAACGGAAGGGGAGAAAAGGACAGGACAGGCGGATGGGAGAGCGGGGCGTATTTGACTCGGGAAACGGGCCAACTTGAAAAGAGTAGACGGGGCTATGGAGGTCGGTGCAGGCGCATAGCTTCCTCTTGACGATGGACTGTCTTTTCTGTCTTTTACATAGTTTTGTATATTTAATCTCCTCGTCTTTCGTGCGAGATATCTATTCCTCTTGCCAGCCTCACCGGATGCTAAAAGGGACTGCGCGGCGATCTCATCTCAAACAATCGTGTGTGCGAAAAGGAGCCCCTGTCATTCCCCTTACCTCTTTTGGCCGTTGCTCACCTGCCTCCTCTTTTTCCCTCCGCGTCAAGCGACCTCGACCTGTCCTTCTCATTCAATACGCCAAACGCTTGGTTGCATAGTGTTGCACAAAGGAACCCCGTGCTCTGCACAATCGCAGCCTCTCCCCGGAGCCAACGAAACAAAGACGAGGGCCACCCTTTTGAAACAAATAAAAAGAAAACCAGAAAAGGGGAAAGTGTTCTCCTGGCCGAAAAAGAAAAGTCCGGCAAACAACTGCCCGCACGGGGAAAGCGAAAAATATCCAAACGATGCGACGCTCTTTGGCATCATCATCCTGAACATTGACGCCTCTTGCCATCTTTCCTACCGCGGCGCCATCGCCATCGCCATCTTCATTTTTTTTTTTTCGTCACCCGTCTTCCGCCTTTGCCAAGACCAGCCTTCCAAGCCGACCTCCAGTTGCATCTTGTCTTTCTTGCACGCACACTCTCTCTCGCCAACGATGCCTTCCTCACGTTCCATCTCTCCTATGCGCTGCCCGCCAGTTGCCCGCCCCAGCGCGTCGTCGACGCCCTGCACCGCTACGAGCCGCTCATCACGCCCAACCCGTATCTCGTGTCGTTCCGCCGCCGGCCCGTCGAGGTCGCCGAGATTGTCGACGACCCCTTTTTCCGCGAGGACGGCCATGCGCTCGCCGCGTACGAGGTGGTCGACCGCATCGTGCTGGTGCCCGGCGTGGCCACCAAGCAGGTCGTGATCCCGTGCGTCATGCAGCGGTTCGAGGGCGGCGTGCGCTGCCGCAGCCTGGCCGCGGGCGGCGTGCGCGTCTGGAGCACCTGGCGGGTTGCGCCGGCTGGGCAGGGGCCCTCTTCTGGCGAATCGATAGACGCGGCGGCGGCGCCGCCATCCAAAAAGCGCCGTTCGTCCTCACGCTCGTCCTCCCGAGACGACAGCCGGCGCAGCCGCAGCAAACCGCCCTCGCAGCCAGCCGTCCTCGCGGCAGCGGCCTCGGCTGCACCAACACCGCCGGCAACACCGCCCACCACCAGCGCCTTTCCCTCGAGCGGCGAGGGCTACGAGATTGTCGAGGAGGCCCGCGTCGAGTGCGGCTCTCTTGTCAAGCCGTTTGTCGGTCGCAGCTTCAAGGAGGCCCATGTCGAGATCCTGCGGCAGGTGGTCGAGGGCGTCCTGTCAGAAATGGAGGGCGAGAAGATGAATTACGTCTTTATGTGAGAGTTGCAAGGGATGTCCTTTCTTTTCTTTTCTATATTTTTTCTGCAGGTCGGGCTCTGGTCGCTCTATTTGCCGTTGTGTTTCGTGTTTTGCGTTTTGTTTTCCGCTTTCTTTCCTGTGAGGCGGGCAGATACCTCCTGTAGACGCATCGGCGTTTTGCCAGGTACACTGGCACTTTTGTTTATTTGGTCATATATTTGCTTCGTTTGCTAGCCTTTTTGCATGAGCGAGCCACATGCAATCTATCTACATCAGGCACACATCTTTTTGACAACTTTGGATAACCGCCCCGCGACAACGCCTTACTGGCTGATCGTGTAGACCAGCTTGCCGCCGCTGACCTTATCCGCCTTGAGCTCCTTGAGACCCTCGAGCACGCCCTCGAAGCCCTGGCCGCCACGGTTGGCAAACGTCTTGGCCGGCTTGATCTTGCCCGCGTCGATCAGCTTGCGCGCCGCCTCCCAGAACTGGCGCGCAAACTGCAGCTGCTGCGGGTCGCCCGGGAACGGCTGCCACTTCTCAAAGGTCTCGCCAAAGGCCGTGTAGTAGAACGTGAAGCCGCCCTCGATGCGGGCGTCGATCTTCTTGGCCTTTTCAATGTCAATGTAAAGCAGCGAGTAGTAGTGCAGGCTGCCCTCGCCCTCGGCCGCCGACGGGGGCGTGAAGGCGAGCGCCTTGGCACAGAAGTCGGTGGTCTTGTCGGACGAGACGCAGTCCCAGGCGTAGCGAAGGGCACCGCCGTTGAGCGCCGCCTTGATGCTCGTGAGCGCGGCGTCGGTGTCGTGGTAGTCAATGACCTCGGATGCGCCCAGCGACTTGAGGTGCTCCGTGTGCTTGGCCGAGGCCGTGGTTAGCACACGATAGCCAGCGAGCTTGGCGTACTGGATGCCGAGCTGGCCCGTGGCCGTCGCGCCGCCGTAGATGAGAATGTTCTCAGGCGTCTTCAGCGGGTTCTCAGCCGTGTTGAGCTTGAGGCCCCTGGATGAGACCTTGGCCCTGTTTTGTTAGTCCGTGACACATGGATAAATCACACATACATGACAACAACAACAACAACAAAAAAAAAAAAAAAAACTAACCACTGTCGTGAGGCCGAGGGGCAGACTGGCAGCATCCTCGTTGGACATAAAGTCCGGGATCTTGAACGCCAGGTCCGGCTTGACGCAATGTATTCGCCGAAAGCGCCGTCCTCGGGCTGCGACTGGTTTCTGCAGCGTATTAGCCTACTGTGCCGAGCAAGATACAAACGCAACGTACGTTGGCAGACTTACGATCCGTGGGCACCACCAGCAATGCGGTCGCCAACCTTGAACGGCTGCGTCACCTTGCTGCCAACAGCAACTACAATGCCGGCGTAGTCACAGCCCACACGCGTGCCGATCGTGCTGCCGCCATCATCATCTCCGACGACTTCCAGTCCGTGGGGTTGAGGGCCACGGCCGTCGTCTTGACGAGGAGGTAGTCATCCCGGAGCTTCGGCGTCGGGATCGAGGCGTCCAGGACAATCTCGCCCTTGGCGCGGACAACGAGCGCTCGAGTCGTAGCGGGGATTGAAGACGACATGTTGAAGAGAATGGCAATGTTTTGGTTTGATGGTAGATGGTGAGGCTTGAAGTTTGTCTGTATTGTGTTAAAATCCGGACAGAAGACAGATGCAGCCAAGTGGCCAGAGGCAAGGGGCAAGAGGTAAGGAGCAAGGAGGCAAGAATGACGAAAGAGGCAGGAAGCCGATCAGATAAAAGCCGTCCTGGGGAAACCGAGGGGAAAGAGGAGCGAAGGTACTTTAAAACAGGAAGGGGCTAACGGATCCGCCTTCCTATGCCCAGCGTGTATAAAGGCAACATACCAAGAAAATAGAAAAGTGCCGAAACAATACCAATGCAGCAGGAAATGGGAACTAGAGCTCGAGATGATGTTCTCTTTTTGTTGCATTCCATCGTGCAGAAACGGGAACACCTGCCTCTCTTTATATGTCTCGAGACACCGGCAAAGTTGGTTAAACGCACCTTCCGCCCACCCCAGGTTACCTTCATGTTTGCTCCTTCCCTTTCCATCTCGACAACACGTATTACACAATACGGCAGGAACGTGTAGCTCCTCCAACCATCTCGACAAGTCCCAAAAGGGCAGTTTTGATGACCAAGCCAGGCCCAGACTCGGTGATTGTTAAGCCAGCCCACACCTTGAAGGCCAGTGTCGACGCCATCGTCAGGAGAAGGATTGTTTGACACTTGTTCGTCTCCGTTCTCCGTTCCTTATTGCAAGGCCCCATTCCTTCCACCCCATTTTCTATGCCGCCAGCCCCACGAAAGCTGTTCCGCTTGGGCCGGTGGGAAAGCGTCGGTGGGCTCCTTCCCCCGGTGGAAGGCGATAAAGAAGACTTTTGGCGTGTTCTCTACAAGTTCACTGTCCAGTCCAATTAGGAACTTGGCGGCCGAAGGATGGAGCTGGAGCCCCTAGTGTCCACGCTCCACCTCAAATGCCTTCTGATTACGAAACCACGAAGCTTAATAATGGTATCCTCAACAGGGTCCGGCTAAATCGACCATCCCTTTTACTGAATCGACCACCCCAAGGGCGCTAAGCCTATTTAGGCTTGTTTTTTTCTGGCACCACACCCCTGTAGAACCCCACTGCTTTAGGCTGGTCACGTGCAGCCAAAAATCCCGCAATAGACTGCCAAAAAACAGTGCGCCAGACCAAAAAAATTATGTGCTTTGAATTAACACATCTTTACGTCACGATATCTCTACGAATACACCTTGGTATACGACAATGACATCATCAGATTACCCTCGTCTTATACCACAATATACGCTTGTCTCAGGTCAACTGGTCGCAGGTGGACATGAGCGGTACTGGGTCGGGAATGGAGGACGACCTGAGTGGACGCAGCAAACATCTTCTCTTCAAATGGAGGTACGCTTTTTTTGTCTGCCGATTATTTCCCCCAAGGATTTTTGAGGATCCTCTTTTGAGCAGATTACGCGAAAGTTCCCGTCTCCGTTTTTCTTTGTTCTTCATAAACAGTGTTCAATTCGCAATTGAAGATGTTGACGGTGAAGGGCCATCTGGTTCGTATCATGTATGGCATAACATCTCTGATTGAGGACCCCCTTGTAGGCAGTATTCATCCGACGTTATGTAATCTCTATCAAGCAACAAAAACCCGTTCTTCCTTTCCTTTTGCGAGAACGAAGGGTAACCTGGGGCGGCCTGTTTTACGGACGACACGAATCTATAATACTGGGAAACGAAAACAAAATATCGAAAGGAGAAAATAAAATAAAAATAAAAATAAAATTCAGGTACTGGCCAAGGCGTTATTGTGCTGGGTTCGGTGAACACAATATAGTAAAATGAAAAGGTACTCAGAAATAATAAACAATTGGGGGTGTCAGAAAAGAAAACACACAAAAAGGTCAGGCAGACAGCCGTAACAAAGAAGAAATCTCTATCAACATAAAAGTCCCATAGCCAAAAAAAAACTGCCCGCAAGGCGGGGACGTGAACCAACAATCCGGTGAAAAGAACAGCAACAATATCCGTGGGACTCAAAAAAAGAAAGCCCAACAAAAAGTCCAACAAGAAGGTGTCGTGAAAAGGTCAAAAAGAAAAGAGCAAACGAAAAGGAAGAGAAAAAAAACATCAACATAATCAAAGAAACAAAAATGAAGAGAAAAATTACCGGAACGGAGAGGCCAGACTCTTACTGGCCGCCAAGATCTGAGTTGTAACCAATGTCACCGTAGTTCTCGTTCATGCTGCCCTCGCCGAAACCGGTGCCCGGTCCTGACACGTAGCCGCCATCGTCACCGTCGTCAAAGTCGCTAGCATCGAAGCTGCTGCGTCCACTCAGGTCGTCCTCCATTCCCGACCCAGTACCGCTCATGTCCACCTGCGACCAGTTGACCTGCGCAAGCGCCGGGTACTGCGCCAGGAGAGCAGCAGGCAGGGCATAGTTGCCAGCGGCGTCAATGGGGTAGCCGGTGGCCGGGTCGATCTGCGGCGGCGGCTGCACCATCATCATGTTCTGCTGCGCGGCCGCCTGGGCCTGCATGTGCTGTTCCTGCCACACACGCTGGCGCTCCAAAAACTCCTCATCCAGCAGCGGCTTGATACAGATCCGGCCGGCTTCCGACCTGAAGTGGCGGCCCAGGGCATCAGCACGCGCAAAGCGGCGGCCGCAGCCCCACTCGCCGCCCACTTTCAGATCGCCCTTGCAAACAAACTTCTTCTCACCACTGTGCAGGCTCTCATGGCGTTTGCGGTCGTGCTGCCGTGCGAAAGCCTTGCCGCAAAAGGTGCAAACAAATGGACGCTCGTCTGTGTGTGTGCGCAGATGAGAGCGGAGGTTGTACGCGCGGGTGAAGCGCTTTGGGCACAAGGAGCACTGGAACGTGGCAGGGTGTTTTTGCGCACGTTTTGTACCAGCACGGACACTGCTCCACCTGCACCACCTGTGTCGCCAGCGGTGGCGGCGGCAAACTCGGGTCGGCCAGGCGCAGAGCCATGATATTGTTTGGCACCGCCGAAGTAGAGAGTCTCCGCCGGTTACCGGCCACAGCACTACCAGACCGCTCAAGCGGCGACAGAGAGCGTGCAGCATCCGACTGCGGGCTCTGGCTGGATCCAATGTTGGGCGACAAGCTCCCTGCACTGGGATTTGAAACCGCACCTCCGCTGTACGGGTCAGTAATGGCACGACGGTCTACCGCGACCTGTTGAGAAGACATTGTCAGTATTTGTTTGAGGCACTGCGCTGTATTTGCTAAGAAACCAAGAAAACTATTAAAAGAAAAAAAGACTCACCACGTTGTTCCGGCGGAGTAAGGGCATCGGTGTCAATCATGGTCTTATTTTCAAACATATTCCGGTTGGAGATCGTCGTGGGGCAAAGTCGATCTCAATGGTAGGCGCGATCTGGGGCATTGGCTGCGGCACCAAATCGGCGCTGCTGGTCGGGAGCTGGGGAATGCCTCTGACCCCGAGACAGCGCCGTAGGTATACGACGCATAGCCGCCGTCGTTGGGCGCCTGCAGCATAAAGTTGGCCGGTGTCTGGCTCACATCGGGTATTGACTGGGGTAGAATGCGCGGCGAGATGGCGGGGCTGTGCGAGGGGCTACGTCCCACGTAGCCGTTGGAGATGCTGAAGCTGTTGATGCCGTGCAGTTCCTGGTACACGTCGCCGGCCTCTTCTGGGTGCAGCATGGGCGAGCTCTGGTTGTGGCTGATGGAGTCGGTAAAGCTGTCCTGACCGACAATTGACGGCGAGTGGCCGCCAATCGATGACGCATCTGAGTACTCGGAGCCGGTGCGGCGGTGGCCCTGGAAGTGCGGCGCGTTCCAGTCGTGGATGGAAAGGGCAGCCTCGGGCGCAAGCGACGTGTTGCGTGAGTGGCGGCCAACGGGCTGCACGAACTGGCCAGTGTTGAACGAGGGCGACTGGTGAGCGGAGCCGGGGACGAGAGGGTCCATGCCGAGCAGGTGCGGCGGGTAGGGCTGTGGTGTGCCTGTGAGGTGGCCATGGCGTTGATGTCGGCGGCGCTGGGTTGCGATTGCTGCTGGTCAAAGAGCGGGTGGACAGCTGGTCTGTCGACGAGGTGGGGAAAATTGTGAAGTCTTCGTTGGGGAAGGCTTGCTGAGGGTCGAGGAAGCCTTGGGCAAAGCGCCAGGATCTGCCTTGAGCTGGTCGGCGAAGGAGAGGTTAGGGTCAAAGGCCAGGTCCGTTTGCTGGAGGCCCGGCTGCGTGGTCTGGAGGAAGGACACTGCTTGGCCGGAGAAGGCAGAGAGGTCAGGCTGTGGTCCGGTAAAGGTTTGCTGCGAGGCGGAAGGGTCGAGGGCTAGACCGAGACCGATGATGTTGGTGTTGGTGTTGGTGTTTGCGGCGGCAGTTTGGTAGTTTGAGGCATCGAACGCGCGGGCCGGAGAATGCGACGGCGAGTGGCTTTGCTTTATATCGAGAGTCTGCGGATCGACGGGGGCAGGCGACCGGCCGCGGGAAGGCTGTATCTGGTCCATGACGGAGATGCAGTCGTATGCGCTCCTTGCGTGTGAGCGTTGCAGAGTGCGAGTGGTGTGCAGTGTGCAGTGTGCAGGTGCGCAGCGCAGAGTGTGGCGCGTGGTGTGTATATGCGAGCAGGAGAGCTAGTTCGTGGTCGGTTTTCTATTCTTGTTCTGGGTGTGTATCGAACGGGGGGAGGAGGGGGAATGGGGGGCTGCTGCTGGCGCGTATCGTGCGAGAGCACAATGCAGAGGACCCTTGTCAGCTTCGCGGCGCCAGATCAGTGGCCGTTGTGGGACAGGCACGGACAGCAGCAGAGTGGAAGCAGGAGTGCGCAAGGACGAGCTTTGTTCGGTATGACACGCGCGAGTCGTCTGCGCGTACTCGTATCTCTGGTTGTCTGCTCGTATCTGTCTTGTCAGCTCAGGTTCCAGTTGGCTGGTTGGGGTCTGTATTGGAACGGAGAGGGGCAAAGCGACCGGGGCAGAGGAGACAAGGCAGACTTGGGCAGGGACCGCTAGGTGTGTGCCAGTCAGCCTTTTGCATAGAGGTGGACAGGTGGGGAGTTGGAAACTGTAATTATTGTGGCAGTGCCCAGTGGTGCGGGGGGGCTGTGCAAAAAGCTGACAAGCTGCGCTGGCTCCTGGTTGGCCTATCAGGGCGCTGCACGACACAAGAATGAGACACTAAACGGGGCCGGTCGAAGGCGGCAACGATCCCAAACCATAGGCAGAGACAAGGAGGAGCGGGACGAAAGAGGAAAGGCGGGAGAAGACAATGAGCACCAGAAGCACCAGAAGCACCAGAAGCACCGGAAACACCAGAAGCACGACGCACTAGAAGCAGGACTGGTAGCAAAGGGCCTCCAAAATGCACCCAGAGAGCGCCAAAGGTTGGCTTCTGTTGCTGGCGGCAGCTCTCACCTCTGACGTCGCTGGCCCCAGGGATAGGCCCTAGCGCATGCCGCATCCCGTAGCACAAGCGATGAGGGTGGCAGAGGACACGGGCAGACGAGACTATCATCGGCAAGGGAGCGAGGTAAAATAGGAACAAGGGGAGGCTGTGCTGCAGGTGGAGTCGCGAAGCTCACTTGTTTGTGCTGGCCATCCCGTCAAAGAGGATAGGAATTGGTCAATGTGGGCTGGATGGAACGGCATCTGCAGAGAGATGCGCCGAATGAACGGATTGCAAGACCGAATGGGCAGGGGAGATTGAGAAGCGCAGGCGAGGTTGGGGTCATGCTGCGTCAAAGTGGATATAAAGGACAAAAAGGACAAAAGGGCATAACAACAAAAAGGGCATGACAACAAAAAGCGGACAAACCTGATGCTGGCTCTCGGGCCTGGTGGGAGAAGCTTCTGACGTGCCCAAGACACAGGGATGCCAGTTAAAACAGACTGACAAAGATGGGTTTTGTGGAAGAGTGCTGCGCCTGAAACAGAGGTCTGTTGAGAAAATGTCGAGAAAATGTCGAGAAAAAACTTGAAAATATGTCGAGGGATGACAGTGGTGATACGGCGGGATATCAAGATTGCAAAGGATTCGGGCAGTTTACAAGACGAGTCCTGCGTCCAGGCAGTCGGCGACACGCTTGATGCACAATCCTGAGGAGCAAATGCACACTTTGAGACAAGATGGGTGGGTAAAAATAAACTGGAAACTGGAAACGACGAAAAGAAAACAGACGACACACGAAGCAACGTCGAATCAGGCCAACGAGGAGCAAGAATATAAATAAACCAATGCTAGCGACACAAAGAGATGCAGTAGCGTCGTGGGCCGTTTGCCGCAAAAGATGATTCGCCGCCTGTCGCCTGGAGTTGAGGCCTGTCCCAACGGACAAGAGCCGCGGAGAGGTGCAGAGGAAGGCTGGAGAAGGCTGGGTTGGCGCCGCGTTTATTCCGGCCAACTCTATGTCCCTGGTGTCCCTGGCCTGCTTGGAGGCGTATTGGGCTTGACCTGTGACCCGTATGCGATATCGCACTCGCAAGAAGCAATAAAAAGGCCCGTATAGGGTGGTTGAAGACGCAAAACACAGATAACGAGACGATGTTGTTGGCTGTCGATTTGGAGGTGCAAGAAGGGGCGTGATTACTGTGCTGTGCTGCCAGGGGCGGATAGCAGAGACAGAAACCGGTGCAGAAACAGAAGTGGGCTGCAGAGTCGGAGACGGGCACAGGGGGGGGGGGGGGAGATGCAGCAGGATGCGAGGATGACGAGAGGCGTGAGCAAAAGAACGAATCGTGAGAGGAAACAAAAGGGGGGAAAGGAAAGGCAAGCAGATCAACGTGAAGGAAGGCAGTAAAGGCAGCTCCGACTGCCTGTGTACCAGAAAGGGCAGGTAGGGCAATGGTGGGGGAAATCGCAGAAAGAACGGAGGGGAACCGTCAGACAGGAAAGGCGCGCGCCTGCCCGCCAAAGCCTAATTCAAACGAGCAAGGAAGGCCCGCGGTTGACGGCCCAATTCCAGCCGCCACCTTGTGGGGCGTTAGTACAAGTAAGATTGCAGTCGGGAGCGGGAAATCCTGGGAGATATGATCACGTGAAGATGAAGTAGCAGTCCCAAAACATGTCGTGCCTTCCTGTTGGACGGGCAAAATAGATCTCACCGGCCCTACTGCTGCGCACTTGCCCGACTCGGCACTTTTGGCCTGCTCTTTCCCCTCTCAGCAGATATTTTTAGAACTCGGGGAACTCAACCTCGTCCAAGGATAAGCCAATGCGACAGCAAATGAACGAAAGTCAACAGCCATGCACAGCACAGCGATTCACATAAACAAAGACATAAGAAATTCGATTTGTAGTAAACGATCATCGTCCCGCCGGTCCCACAATGACCCATGGCCCACACGACCAAAGCTCTCTCATCGAGATGACATTTGTTTCTGTATGTTCCTCCCGTTTGGTTCTGTTTCTAGATTTGTTCCTTTTGTTCTGCTTCTGCCAAGCTCTGTCCTTGCTTTGTGTGGACCTGAGCCTCTCACCGTCTACCCAGCAGCCAGTCTATGTAAATCGTTCTCCGTATTCCATATCAACTGACAGCTTTGAAAGACGTCCTCCCTATGTTTGGCCCCCAACCTCCCCATCTACTTATTCTCCACCCGTGGTGGATGAGCTGGGCGTTTCGCATATGCGGCGACGGCAGTGGCGCAGACACAGACACGGATGCCGTCGACGACGACAACGACAAAGACGAAGATGACGACGCCGCCGCCGACGAGAGCGACGCCAGCTGGCCGAGCGCGTCACGGCAAATGTCGGCAATGGACGAACCGCTCAGGAACTTGAGCACGGCCATGTCAATATTTGAGCTCCTTGAGGAACCACGAGCGCAGCTCGACGGCGACGAGCGAGTCGAGGCCGAGCTTGATGAGCGGCACCTTGCTCTCAATCTGTCGGCCGGCAGCTGCAGAATGAGCTCGACCTTGCGCGAGAAGGCGGCCTCGAGGGTCGCCAGGGTCGCCTCGGCCCCTGGCGGCGGCCGCCTCGGCAAGCTGGCCGAGCGCGTCACTCGACAGCTCGGCCTTGCCCGCGCCACGGGCCGTTGGCGGCCGTGGCCTGTTCGTCGTCGGCCTGGCGGATGTGCGCAAACAGTGGCTTCGTCGGGAAGCGTGCGGCGGCATTGAGCGGCACGCCCGTCATGATCTGCGGGCTGTGGTGGCGGCTGTGGGCGACGGCCGAATTGGGATGGCCTGCGAGGATAGCGGACGCGAAAATGTTGTGCATCTCCGACTCGTACAGGCCAATGTAGCCGTACATGCCGACGAGACGCGCCTCATACGTGCTGAGCGCGCGGTCGACATAGCCCACCCGCAGCAGCATGGCAATATCAATGACGGCCGCGGGCAGCCGCGCTGGCGGCGCTGCGTGGCCAGCGTATGCATGTACATGTTGCGCGCTGTAGTTGGACTGGGCCTTGTTGCCAATGATGCAGGCGAGCGACGAGAAGAAGACAAAGAAGTCGAGCTCGCCGGGCGTCGAGAACAGCTCGTCGAGGTAGCGGCTGCCGTCGACCTTGGGCCCAAAGACGTACGTGAAGTCGTCGAGCGTGCAGTTGTTGAAGGGCTTGTCGCGCAGCACCATGGCGGCGTTGGCGACACCGGCAATGGGCGGCATCTCGGCGCGGATGCGCGCGTGCACAGCGAGCAGGTTCTCTTTGTCGGCGACGTCGAGCGCGTAGACGCGGACGTCTGTAGCACCGCGGCGGCGGAAGTCATCAAGCACATGCGGGTCAACGTTGGCGTGGCGGCTGGCAATGGCAATGTGGCGAGCGCCGTGGTCGGCCATCCAGCCACAGATGGACAGACCCAGCGCACCCGTGAGGCCGACAAGGAAGTACGTCTTGTCGCTCTTGAACAGGTCCGCCGAGGTTGTCGGGAACACCTGGGCAACGACAGGATTTCGGGGTGGACCAGCGGACGACCTGCGTCGGCGGCAAGCTGCCCATGGGGAGATCCGCCACATTCTCGATGCTGATGATGCCGTCCGCAAGAGCGGCAGTAGCTACTAGCGATGGCAGAACGGACATGCGCACGCGCAAGCACGGCAGCAAGCTCTGCCTGACGTGCAGCCGCCTTGCCGGCTTGGGTTGGCCCTGAAGAAGCGCGCCGGGCATCCACCGACGTCTCAGCAGCGAGGTTCGAATCGTTGCGAACGATGCGGCTAATAACGTCGGCCTCGGCCGCCAGGTCCAGGTTGGTAAAGGTCAGATCACCCTTTGGGAGCAGGCCGAGGACGCGACGCTCGTTGTCGGTAGCGGTAGATGGCAGTTTGGGCTGCGTGGCACCGGTCCTCGGGGGCAGTGGACGTGGCCACCAGGGCGAGTGCCTTGTCCTTGGCTCTTGCTGACGACACGGTCCACAAGAGCAGTGCAGCCGCCGTTGACCCAGAGTGTGCCAACAGTATCCGAGGTCAGGCTCTCGGCCAGGGCCTCGACAAGCAGCTGCTGGAGAGAACGACCTCGGGCGCGGTTGTTGTTATTGTCGTGGTTGTCGTGGCTCTTGTCGAGCGTGCCTATGATGCTCCCGGGCGCAACATGGACGACAGAGCCGTTCTCAGAGCTTGTGACGAGCACCAGCTTGCTGTTGTCATCGAGGTCTGCGCCAATGCCGACAAAGAGGGCCTTGCCATCCCGCGTGCGCAGCGGGTACAGGGACGAGGCCTGCAGCTTGATGCGGTGGCTGTCGGCGGCGATGGCGGCGCTGTTAGTGCTCGCCGTCAGGTGCAGCGGCTCGGCCTCGAGGATGTGCATGCGGCTGCCGGCCTCCTGCACAATAATCACGTTACTGTCCGGTTGCATCGAGCTGCAGCGTCTTGAGGATGGGGCGGCGGTCGGCGTTGAGGCGGTCGTGAGCTCGTCGTCGGCGATGATGCGCGGCACAAGAACGCGGCCTCCTCCGATGCACATTTCCGTCTCGCGGACCCAGAACACGTCGGCGAAATCAGGGCTGCTAAGGTACACGAAGACGCAGCAGGGCCTCGGCAAGAGAGCGTGGCCTCGGCAGTGCCCTGGCGGCCGAGCCCGCCGACAAACGAGTCGACATCCAGGAACTGCATGACGAGATGCGGCGATTCAAAAGGCAATGACACGCGCCATGCCCACGGCCATGTTGGAGTAGGGCTCGCGGTGCGGCGGTTCTTGCGTGACCCACAGCAGGGCGGCAGACGCGAGGATCATGGTCTGCATTGCCCTTTGAGAACTTGGCCTCGGCCATGTTCTTGAACATGGGCTCGTCGAGGTCCGCAAGACACAGTACGGCGGCATTGGCCAGCTCGACGTGGACAATATCGGCAATGTCCGGCACGAGCACAACGTTGACGCCCAGCGGACGCAGTAGACGGCGAATGGTCTGCGTGACGCGGTTGACAGCAAGCGTCTGACCGCCCACGACGACGAGCGAGGATACGGCCGATGCGGTCACGGCGGCAGGCGCACGGTCCCAGGTGCCCACGGCCAGCGGCTCGCGCAGCAGGGCGATCCGGTCGTCGACGGCCTGGGTGGTCAATGACGAGGCCATAAAAGTCGTCGAGGTCGCTTGCAGGAGACGTCAACGCCCGAGAGCCAGCACCCTGCATCAAGCTCGTCCCAGCGCGGCTGGCCAGGGCCCGTAGATGCGGCCGTCGTCCTTGCCGAGCCACCAGCCAGGCAGACCGGACATGATAAACGACGTGTACACGGCATCGCCAGTGATCTCGATGACGATCATGCGGCCGCCGGGCTTGGTGATCTTGCGGCAGTTGGCCAGCGTGCTGGCCAGGGATCTGGTGGCGTGCAGCACATTGGAGGCCAGGAATCAAGTCATAGCCCTCGGCGTCAAAAGCCCTGCTCCAGGGGATCGCGCTCAATGTCGAGCACGCGGAACTCCATCTTGGCGAGCTCGTCGGGCGTGAAGCGGGCCTTTGCCTTTCGAAAAAGGCGGCGAAATGTCCGTGTACGTGTACGAGGCAAAAGTGTGGCGAGACGGCCTTGACGGCGCCCACCGACGCGCCGCCCGTGCCGGCACCAATCTCGAGCACGCGCAGGCCCGGGTGTTCGTGGTTCATCTGCCGGATGAGCGCGTTGAACTGGCTGTACACGAGGTCGAGGCCCACGCCGTCGCGGTACAGGCGGTTGAGCCGGTCGTTCTCCATGAGCACTGCAGGACCGGCACCTCGCCGCGCACCATGGCCGGCAGGTTGCTGCCGACCGCCCAGGCCAGCTCCATGTCGACGCTATCGCCGCCGTACTTTTCGAGCCAGCCCGCGACCATCTCGGGCGTGTCGTTGGCCGTCGCGGGCGTGAGGCGGCGGTGCTGGCCGCTGTCTATCTTGGGCAGCAGGTAGTCCTTGGCCCAGCGCAGCACGGACTGGAACTGCCACTCGGCGGCGGCGAACTCGGCCTCGCTGACCTGCTCGACCAGGCGTCGCAAAAAGTAGACCGAGGTGCGGTCCAGCGCCGTGATTGCGTCAAACAGACCGTCGGGAATAGCGGGCTGGTCCTCGGGGCTCATGCCGGACGCGACCTGCGGGCGCCAGACCATCTTGGAGAAGGTCTTGCGGTCGTTTTGGGGGCCGGGCTTGGTGAACGATGAGCAGGCGAGGCCCGTGATCTGCACCTCGCACAGACGGCTGTCGCGCGCATTGAAGAGGTCGAGGTCGCCGGCGATGACCTTGCTCGTGGCGTCGCTCAAGAAGCAGTCGGCCACGGCCTGCGACACATTGGACGGGTTGGACGGGTCTGCGGCAAACTCTTGCATGCGCACGCGGGCGGCGGCAATGTTGACGCGCACAGTGCGGATGCCTGTCGGGAGGTAGCTCGTCCACATGCGGCCGTCGCCAGGGAAGCAGAAGGCGGCCATAACGCCCTGGAAGGCGGCGTCCAGCGTTGCCGGGTGCACGTACAGCGCGGCGTTGGTGGCCGGACGTTTGATGACGGCCGTGGCGAGGCCCAGGCGTCGCTGGGCAGACGCGACGACGAAATCGCCCGAGTAGCGCAGGCCAATTTTCTCGAGCTCGTTGTAGAAGCGCGCGACGTCGACGTCGGCCATGGGTAGCACGGGCGGCACGCGGGCCGGCAGCGCCGTGGCATAGGCGGCCCCATCGGCCCCGTCGGCAGTGCCCAGCGTCACGATGGCGCGGCCGGTAAAGTTGACCTTTTCCGCATCCGTGGTCGTGCCGTCCACGCTGCCGCTGTAGCAGCTGACCTCGGCAATGAGCTTGCCGGCCGCCTCCTGCTCCACGACGCGGATGGTAAAGACGACCTCGGTGCCGGCTGCATCCGGGTCGATGGTGATGGCTGCGTGGAAGTGCAGGTCCTGCAGCTCGACAATCTGGGCGACGACGCCTCGCTCGGCCTCGGCCAGCGCGCTCTGCTTCTTGACGAGGTGCACAGCAGCCTCGACGGCCATGGACACATAGCCCGCGGCGGGGAAGAGAATCTGGTTCTGGAACACGTGGCCGCGCAGCCACTCGAGCTCGTTGATCTTCATGACGTTGCGCCAGCGGATCTCGTGGCCGTTGCCGCTGGCCGTCATCCAGCCGAGCAGCTCGTGCGGCGGGTCCTCGCGCAGACGGTACTTTTTGGAGACAATGGACTCCTTCCACAGCGGCACATCGTGGTCCCAGGCATAGCCGGGCAGGTCCTTGACAAGACGAGGAGGATCGACGTCGGCGTCGGCGTCTCCCACGCACGCGCGGCGGAACGCCTCAAAGTCGACCACCGTGGCTGGCGACTGGAAGTGGCTCCACACAAAGCCCAGGGCGCTGCTGAACGCCGCCAGGTCGTTGCTGCCCCGCGAGAGCACGCCCGTGTACGGCAGATCCACGCCGGTGACCGTGCGCAGCACCTCGCTGGCCGGGCCCTTGAGCGCCGGGTGCGGGCCGACCTCGAGCACCAGGTCGAAGCAGTGCGACTCGGTGGCCGCGCGGTCGAGCGCCTGCGCAAACAGCACGGGCTGTGCCATGTTGTCGACCCAGTACGTGTCGCGCAGCGTGTCGGGCTCGTAGATGCTGCGGCCGCCGGTGCCGTGGACGCTCGAGAACCACACGAAAGCCGGCATCGGGGGCCACGGGCGGCGCGCGCACCGCAATGCCACACTGGCGCAGGCTCGCGAGGTACGCGGCCGAGCAGCGCTGCATGTGATGCGAGTGGTAGGCGGTGTCGACCTGCAGCACGCGCGCAAACACGCCGTCGGCCTTGAGCTTGGCCTCGGCCTCGTCGATGGCGTCTGCATCGCCCGATAGCGTGGTGCTCGACCTGGAGTTGCTCGCCGCCGCCACGATGCGGCCTGCAAACGGCGTGCCTGTGCCGCAAAACGCCACGGCATCCTCGTACGGCATGCCCACGGCCATCATCTTGCCCGGCTGCGGACCGTCACGGGCCTTGGTGGCGTGCACGCCGCGGTAGTAGGCAATGCGGATGGCATCCGCCGCAGACAGATAGTCGACGGCATAGGCAGCGGCAATCTCGCCAGACGAGTGGCCGACAACACCATGGAACGCGATGCCTGCAGCTCGGAGCAGATCGACGAGTGCAATCTGCAACGCCGTGCACAGGGGCTGCGCAATGGCCGCCTCGCGGATGCGCGAGGTCTCGGGCGGGCTTGAGGAGCTCGGCTGTCAGCGACCATGCCGGCCGGTCCGCCTCGACAGGGAGCTGGGCGAGGGACGCCTCGAGCTGCTCGAGCGAGCGGCGGAAGAGCGCACTGTGCTTGTACAGCTCGGCGCCCATGGTTGGCCATTGGGCGCCCTGGCCCGTAAAGACACCGAGGATGCGCGGCGGGAGCTCGGCCGTGACCGGGAGGGCCTCGGTGACAAACGGGTTGGTGTTCAACGAGGCGTCTTTGGCGTTCTGGACCGCCTTGAGGCCGGCAGCGAGGCTGGCACGGATCTCGGCCCGGGTAGTGCCCGAGCATACGCACGGTAGGCAAACTCGGTCCGCTTGTTCTGCAGGGTCCAGGCCAAGTCTGCCAGAGACGACGACGACGACGACGACGGCGGGCTCTCTGTCTCCTGCTTGTCGAGGTAGTCGGAGAGGCCCACAGCAGCGGCGACGAGTGCTGCTTGCGAGTTGGCCGACAGGACAAAGGGGCCATGGGGCACAGTCAAAGTGTTGCCGTGTGGGCTGTCCTGACGAGTGCCCAGACGAGTGTCCAGATGAGTGTCTGGCCTGGTCTCCTTGTTCTCGGGGCCCCATCCCAAGCTCTCAATGATGGCATGTGCATTAGAGCCGCCAAAGCCAAAGCTGTTGAGACTGGCACGCCATCGGGCAACGCAGGCCACGGCAGCGCCTCGGTGGGCACGCACAGCCGGTGGTAGAAGCGCTCGATCTTGGGGTTGAGGGTGCCAAAGTGCATGTTGGGCGGTATGACGCCGTTCTGCACGGCCAGCGATGCCCGCAGGAAGCCTGCCAGGCCGGCACCGCTCTCCAAGTGGCCGAGCACGGTCTTGATGGAGCCAACATAGAGGCGTTCGCTGCCGTCGGCGTGATCTGAAAAGACAATGTTCGTCCTTGGTGGCCGCGTAGGTGAAAAAGGCGTTGTACACCGCCTCGGCCTCGACGGGATCGCCGGCTTTGGTGCCGGTGCCGTGGGCCTCGAAGAACTGGCAGCGGTCCTCCTTGCGCGTCACGTCCAGGCCTGCCCGCGCGTACGTGGCGCGGATCAGGTCCGACTGTGCGGCGGGTTGGGCATAGTCAGGCCGGGCGTGTGGCCGTCCTGGGTTCATGCCCGTTCTCGCGGACGATGCACTCAATGTGGTCGCCGTCGGCCAGTGCCTGGCTGAGCGTCTTGAGGAACACGGCCACGCAGCCTTCGCCGCGAGCGTAGCCGTCGGCGTTGGCGTCCCACATCCGCGACCGGCCTGTGGGCGATAGCATGTGCAACTGGACACGTCAGTGTTCTTTTCGTTTTTTTCCCCTCCTCCCTCCCCCCTCCCCCGGGTGCCCGTTCTCCACCAGCAGTGCTTGCTTACCTTGGACTCCATGATGTACACCTCCGGACCCAGAATGAGGTTGACGCCCGCAGCCACGGCCAGCTTGGACGTGCCGTTGCGCAGCTCCCTGGATTGCCCAGGTGCAGGGCAATCAGACTCGACGAGCAGGCCGTGTCGAGGCAGACGGACGCGCCTTTCCAGTCAAAGAAATACGACAGTCGGTTGGACATGATGGACCGCGCCACGCCCGTGGCAAAATAGTGCGGGATCGTCTCCAGGTCCGCGCTGCAGCATCGCCGTGTAGTCATCCGACGACTGGCCGACAAAAACGCAAGTGTCCGAGCCCTGCAGGCTCGGGACCGAGTAGCCGCACGCCTCCATGCCCTCGTAGACCGTCTCGAGCAGCATGCGCTGCTGCGGGTCAATGGCCTCCGCCTCGCGCGGGTTGATGTTGAAAAAGTTGTAGTCAAACGTGCGGACGTCCTCGGACTCGTCGAGAAAGTAGGCATGCGTAGCATTGGTGGCCTGTCGCGGCAGGCGAGAGAAAGAAGGAACAAGTTAGCTGTGTGTTCAGAGCTGTATGGTCAAGAATCGGAGGCGCCTACACCATGGTGCTCGCCATCGGGATGGTAGAAGCTCTTGACGTTGAAGCGGCTCATGGGCACCTCTGAGAGGAGATCACGCGGCTCCTTGAGCAGGCTCCAGAGCTTGGAGGGTGTGGACGATCCGCCGGGCAGTCTGCAGCTGCTGCCGACGACGGCAATGGGCTCTGGTATGCTCCGCTCGACCATCGTTGAGTGTGAATAGTGTTAATGGGGGATAAAGAGAAAAGAGAAAAGAGGAAAGAGGAAAGAGGAAAGAGGTGAAACAAGATCGTGGTTGTACAGTAGGATATAAAAAGGGGAAATGAAAGCAGTAGGAAGAGGGGAAAGAAGAAGACAGAGTGTACAGGAAGGGCAAGGAGGGAGATCCAAAGATACAGAGCCTGGCAAAGCAATGGGTTATCATGGAAGGAAGCAGAGGCCGGGCACGAGCACAAGGACCGAGTGCAGACGGGGGCTACATGAGGAGGGTGTGGCTACTGTCCTCGCCTTGCAGCCTTTTCATCGCAGCTTCGTCTGGTTTCCTGTTTGTTTTTCCTGCTTTGTTTTCCATTTTATTCAAATATTGGGCTTACCTTAGTGGGGACCTAGGACAACTTCCATGGCCTCCTTTGCAGCCAAAGCTCTTTGCTAAGCTGCAATAGCTACGAGAACAGCCCAGGAATCATGCAAGAGCTCTTTCCAAAAAGCTGCTGCAGCCCCAGCCCAGGCCACGGCCATATCCGCGGCGAATTATGCAGCTATCTCTGGAAGCTGCAGCAGAAAAAGGCACACGCTGCTCAGTAGCTGTCTGCACCGTCTTCTTATGCGTCGCTTGGGCATGTGGAAGCCCGGCACAGGGTGAGCTATTGTTCGCCGATTAGGCAAACTTCAGGCTCCCGATGCATCCGGCCGAGGAAAATGAAAGAGGAAAAAGAAAAGGATAAGAAAACGGCGAGCTTGTGCGAGGAGAGGTGCATATACGGAGGAAGAGCGAAAACGGAAAAGAAACGAGGGTGAGATTTCTTCGCCTGGATGCAAGAAAAGCAGCCGACGGTGTGGGCATAGCATGTGGGCACAGAAGTCTCCGTTTGCTGTGATGCTGTGTGTGTTTTTAAACAGACTTGTCAACAGAAAGTCGTTTTGATAGGGCAAAATTCCCAATCAGGAAAGGGCTCCACCTTAATGACGACTTACACCACACCCCCCTCCCCCTCCATGTCCCCTCATTAACCACATGTTTCTCGCCGAATTCTTTCGACTAGAACCTCGCCTGTCTTTCCCTGTGAGGAGTCTTCTGGGACTGGGCCATTTCCCGTTCAGAGCAATCGCTCAGCTGAGACATGTGTGGGGGAAGGAGTTGGAGATCTGAGGAAAAGAAAGAAAGAAACGTCTTGGGTCAGGCCAGCAACGGTGAAGAACACCGGCTCCGTCTGGGGCAGAGACCCAAGCTGGGCAGACCCCCACACACAGGCCATGCATCTGAGGAGAAGCTGGGAGCAGCGCCATACTCCCCCGTACGACTACAAAGTGGCACAAAATTTGGGGGGAGAGGAGTGCTTAAAGAAAAGAAAAAAAATGCCAGGCTTTTTTTTATAAAATACATTAGAGGCCAATGTAAACACTATTTTAGAATGCAACTCCCCTTGTCCATTCTTCCTTTCTTCCTTCCTGCAACAGACAAGGCCCTCTTTTTTGCTTTTTTTGACGGCAAAGGCCCTAATAAAGTGTCGTCTCTTTCTCGTCTCAACCGGGGTCATACCTGGATCGACGTGTACTTTGCTAAGACGCTGCTCACGCAGCCTCTCCAGGAATGTACTAACGTGCGAGCAGGGATCTTGAATGTCTATCCCGCCGCATACGTCAAAGATTCACAGCCAATTTGGGATTTGGAGGGGTGAAAACGATGTCGGGAAAGGCGAAGAAACATGGCGATCCCCTGCTCGTAAGAAGATCACTACGAACACCAAGGCGGGCGGTCCAAATATATGCATAGCATGGTCAAGTTGTTGTTGACGTGGCAGTGACTAGGTCTGAAGTCTAGCAACATAAGTCCTTAAGTCCTGCAGAAACGTAACGAATATCATCAGAGCCCAGATAAGTGCTGCGTAAGGCCTTAGAAGCTTAAGCGAACAGGTCAGAAAGCCATGTACAAGCCGGGGGGTGTTTTCTTGTTCGATGGAGCAAGGAAGGGGGGTGCAAGAATGAGAAAATGGAGACTCGAGGGCTGGCGAAAAGAATGCTTTCTTTTTTCGTAAATAAAAAAAAAGCGTAAAATGAGGTGCGAAGGCAGCCGAACGGGAAATGGGCGGGGGCCCGCAGTCGGACCAGGACCAGGGTTGTGCAGACCGCCCGCCGGGATATGTACGTGTACACGTATGAGAGAGATAACAAAGTAAGGACAAAGTGACAAAGTGAGGTTAAAGTTAGCTCAGACCCTAAATAGGCCAGTGTCCCGAGATGTGACGGGAGGAAAGAGCGAACGGCAAGAAGCGTGAGAAGGCAGGAACGCAAGGAAAGGGCACAGGAAGGTGCAAACGACGTGCCTCGGTGTTGATGTAGAAAGAGGAAGGAACAGAGGCAGCAAGAAACCAGTCATCAACTGGCTCAAAACTTGCGTGTGCAGCTCTGGAGGCAAAGCTGGTCGAGGGAATCAGGGAAGTTGCCAGACAAGCAGCACGGGCAGCCGCGGTTGTGGGCATAGTTTACCGTCTCCTTGTTACCTTGTCGGTCGAGATGATATAAAACAGGCAGTTGTGGAAGAGCAGACGAAGACGTGGAAAGAGCAATGGGGCAGGGCTAGTCAAAACGGGTCAATCCTTCTCCACTTTCTAAAGTGGCATCAAGAGGGCCTACTCGCTCGTACGTACCATTCAGTACATGAATGCTTCTGCAGCATGCCCTTTACAGCTAGACTCTTTGTACAACGTATAACCGTGAAAGTGACTGGAGCATATGAGAAAAAAAAAGGAGAAAAAAAGCAGTTTCCCGAGGTCAGGCCTGGTTCAAAGATCCGGACAAAAGAGTAGGAAAACAGGACAAGAGGGAGGCAGAAAAATATACAGCAGAAAACAGGATGCGGTAAGAGATAAGAGAATGGAAAATCTTGACCAGTTAGAGACGGGATGTAAAAGAAATACAAGAGGTACATCCCCTTCTCTTTCTATGACCTCGCCTTGTCTCGTCTCACCCCATCCGCCTGCGCGTTGCACATTAGCTCTGATGCAGGGGCCAAACAGACGCAGCATCCGTACATTGGCCCATTAGTGGATTTTTTCTGGAAGAGATGGAACGAGACAACGAAGAGGAGCAAGAGGGGGTGTGTATCGATATATGCTAACCTGCAAGCGGCCATCTCGCCGTTGCCCGTGCAGACAAGAGAGACCTAAGACGCGGCCAGGCAGACCACAGAAAAGTCCGAGTAAGTAGAACGAACATATGATAAAGAAACAACCTAATAAAATTATATAAAGCCACTAACGGACTTGGATGCTCTGAACCGAGAAATGGGCAATGACCGGACAAGGGAATAGATGATTTGGTGTACGATGTTACTTGTAGGAGCTTCTTTTGTCGTCATACACCGTGCTCGCCCAGGTAAACGAGAGCTAATTCTGAGCTCCACAGCCATCAGTCTTTTGTTCCTGGCCGGAGTTCTCTCAAAAAATCATCTTGTTTCTTCTATTCCTTTTTTTTTGTTTCTACAGAGTCCACCATACCGATACAATGATGATCTCAACAGAAACACCCTCAGAACAAACAGCACTCGTCTGTGCCGGCACCGGCGAGTACCGTCTCGCCCATGACGTGCAGGTGGCCTCGCCACCACCTCCGGGCATGGTGTTGTGTGCTGTCAAGGCCGTTGCGCTGAACCCAGCCGACTGGAAGATGATCGACTTCTCGGCCACAGCCGAGTTTGTTGGCGGCCACGAGTTCGCCGGCGAGGTGGTCCAGGTCGGTGCTGGCGTCGAGGGTTTTGCGGTTGGCGACTGTGTCCTCGCCCCCGTTCCCGGCCTCTTTGGTGCCACTATCGATGACACCAACACCAAGAGCGAGATTGGCCGCGTCAAGGCTGGTGCCTTTTGCGAGTACGTGCCCGTGGCAGCCGACATGGTTGTCCGTCTGCCATCAGACATGAACCTCACGGACGCGGCCGGCTTGAGCGTTGTGACCTACGCCGCCGGCCTTGCACTGTACCAGACGCTGCAGCTTCCCCTGCCCGAGGTGGACGGGGGTAAAGCTGCCGCTGCCGCCGCGGCCGTCTCGAGAAAACCTACCAAGCCGACCTATGTCCTCGTATCAGGCGGAGCTTCTGCCTCTGGCACTATTGCGATTCAGCTTCTCAAGGCGTGAGTCTCGTTTCCTTCTTTTCTTTTCCCTCTATCTGGTTTTTTTTTTTCTTATTTCTAACCCGCACCAGCTCCGGCCTCACCCCGATTGCCACCTGCTCGCCCGAGAACCACGAGATGCTCCTCGCCCTTGGCGCTGTAGAGACATTCGACTACCACAGCCCGTCCTGTGGCATGGAGATCCGCAACTACACGCAAAACACGCTCGCCCATGTCCTCGACTGTGTCACCCAGGCCGAGTCCATGAAGCTGTCCTACGAGGCCATAGGCCCCCAGGGCGGCCGCTACGTTGCCCTCGATCCCTTCCCCACGCGCATCCAGTACACGCGCCGCGATATTCGAGCTGATTGGGTTATGGGTCCAACGCTGTTTGGCGAGCCCGTCAAGCTGGCAGGTACTTACGGCCGTCCCGCCCGTCCGCAGGACCGTTTGTTTACATCGCGCTTCTTTGGCCATATTGAGAAGATGCTGGCTGCCGGCACGCTCAAGCCGCACCCGGTCGAGCTCCGCACGGGCGGGCTGTCGGCTGTGCCACAGGGCATCGAGGACCTGCGCATGGGCCGGGTTCGTGCTCGCAAACTCGTATACCCAGTGGCTTAGAAAGAGGGCCAATGTGGAGGAGAGGGGAGGGGAGGTCAGTGTACTTGTCAATATTATCCTTTTTATCACTGGAACTAGATGGGAGGGTCCAAGACAAGCGCGTAAGAACCAACAGAAGCAAGAGAAGCCAACAAAGCGATGGGATACAAGAGAGAGAGAAAAAGTACAGAACGGCGTGAAAAGAAAAGCAAATTTGTTTTAGCGGTTCTAACCTGCGGGCGATGCCGAGCGGCCCGAGCGAGGAAAGAGCGACCGCCAGGCGAGACAGCGCCCGCCCAGAAACCAGCCGCCCCTCTTTCACGAGCCAACACAGCACTAAAAACGTCGAGAAGATAACGGGATCGTGTGGGGTTTGTGCACCGCAATTGAGTGTTTGTGGGACAATACGGTGTATCATTGAAGCTCGTGGGCCGGGACCAATGCATTACCATTCTTCAATGCCTGCGTTGGCAAAATGCCTAGATGAAGGCACAATGCAACGCAGTGAAAAGAACGGCGAAAAGAGGTACCGAGTGCAGAATAAAGGGAGATTGGGATGAGGAGAGGATACAAATACGTCAGACTTTTCGGCGGGCACGGAATGGTCTTCCTCCTGTGACGGGTCCCGGCCAGCAATCTCGGTTGCATGGCCTGGATACAATTCGGGCTTCTTACTTTGGGAGCAGAAAAAAAAGGCAACACGGTTACATAAAAGTATACAAATACACGCACCGATGAAGGCCCTGCAAGTGCAAGGTGACCATGCCACTAAGAGAACCAGACATTGAAAAACGCGGATGGCAACGGCGTTTTTCCTGGCACCGCCCAGTGGGGACACCAAAGGAACTGAGCAGGTGAGGAACTGGGGAGCATCGACAGCTGTGAGCCAATCGACCCCAGAAGATGTCAGACGCTATTAGGGACGGCCTTCGGTGCCAATGCAATGCAATGCACGCTGCAATGCATTGGCATAACATGGCTGGGCACGGTGTGGTATGACAATTTGCGGTTTTCTTTTTTGCGGTTTTCGTATTTGCGGTCATGTACATATATCTGTCAACTCCAAAATGTAAGAGAGAGAGAGAGAGAGGTCTGTATAGTGGCGTGTCGAGACAAAACAGATGCATATACGCGCTACGCTGCACTCTGACGACCCATATGATGTACGAGTATGGTACTGAGTAATTGTCACGGATCAAAAGACATGCATGCCCGTCTGTCAAAATGATACAGAAGAGGAAGAGACAAGCCGAGAAAAAGGCAGAACTAAAAAGGATCCCGGCTACCTCACGTCCTTCTTCTTTGGATTTGATTTCCCGGCTGTGCGTCTTCACCTCTGCTCTGCATATTTTGCAAACGACAAGACGCACGTCGAGCCAAAATCCTGGAAAAAGGGACAAGACTTGACAACGCATGCATCAATAGTGCCTTTTCCCGGGAGAATGCATATCTTTTAGCTTCGAGGGTGGATGGCATTGCTGACTGGCGATCCCGTATTGCATTCCGAGGCTTGCGCAACACACCACGTCAATGTCTGCAAATGCCTCTCCAGATCCCCAAAACCTCCGACTTCTGCTTTCCTCGACAGCAGCAATGCCATGTTCTGCCACAAAAATATACTTGAAGAAATAGCGGCTTTTCTCGGTGACCAAGCATGTCTGTCTGCGGAGTCTTTGGAGAGACTGCATGCAGACAGAGTACGACGTATTCGTAGTGGATAATGGGCACATTGTTCTGTTTTTTTCTGGCAAGCGTCTCCGGCAACTCAGACTCGGGCCCAGAGCAGCACGCCAAGCTCAAGCATGCACTGAACGACGTGGCACGTAGCTATCGCTGGGCTTGGGAACTTTTGTAGTAGCCCAGGTAAAAGGACGAAAGAGTAGTGGACGCAAACGACAGCTTGTAAAAATCAAGGTGTGTTTCAATCCTAGCAAAGAGTGTGATCAAATCAAAGTGTATACTTGAATCAAAAAGAAAAGTCCGTCCTGTCTAGACACTGTATAATATTAGGAAACGAGAAAAGCAAGATATATGAGAAAATCACGCGCTGTCCCCGTCTTTTGTTGTTTAAAAACATTGTGATCCGGAAACGCCATCCCAATGCCGAAAAAAAAAGAGAAAAAGGGGAAGAAATCGATCCCCAATCTCCAGAGGGTATTAGTTCTCTTCTCCAGTCTTCTTTTTGTATCTCCTTCATCCTTGTCGATCTCTTTCTTCATCAAAGAGATTTGGCCGACATCCCTACACCTTGATGCCGGCCTTCTCGTCGTCCGAGACGGTCTGGCTGCCGCTGCCAGCCGCGTCGGTGGGCACCGGCACGCCCTTGGTGCGGGTAGCCTTCTTCTCGAGCTCGTGCTCGGCCTCGCGCTCGTCGGCCTCGGCCATGTAATCGTCCTCATCCATGTCGTTGTCGCCATCATTGCCAGAGTCCTCCTGCTGCTGCTGCGCCGCCTCTTGCTGCTGGCGCTGTGCCTGCATCTGGCTGGCGCGCATGCGCTGCAGCACCTCAGCGGCCTCGGCAGCGTACTTGCAGCGCATGCGGATGGTCTTGCCGTACTTGAGGAAGAGGAAGGGGAAGGGCACGCAGGCAAGGGCCAGGAAAGCCGGGATCGAGCTGGCCCAGTGCAAGCCGAGGTTGGCATACATGTCTGCAGTCGATGGTCAGTATTTATGAGACCCACGCGGAAAATGAAGAGAAGAAAAAGAAAAGAAAAAGAAAAAGAACAACTTACATGTCGTGAACAGGGGGAAAGCGGCGCCAAAGAGCGACCGGATGACGGTGCTGGCGGCCAGCACCGACGCCGCAAAGATGACGTACGAGTCGATGAGGTAGTTGAGCAGGCTCAGGAAGACCAGCACGAGGCCGGCAGCGAAGAAACTAGAGCCGATGATGGGCACGATCCAGTGCACGGGCGCGGCGTTGGTCCAGGCGAACCAGAACAGGCCAATGGGCAGCAGGATGGAGCCGATGATGCCGAGCGGCAGCCGCGCCTCGGGCGGGGCCATGCCGTCGGCCGATGCGGCCACCTTGCGCGCATAGCTGCGGTTGTCAAACATGGCGTAGACGACGGCCGACGTCATGCCGACGGCAATGCCCAGAAACGCGAGACCGCCAATGCCGGCCGACCAGCCACGGCCCTCCTCGAAGATGATGGGGAAGGCGGCAAACATCATGTACATGGTGCCGTAGATGATGGCCATGTAGATGGACAGGACCAGGACAATGGGCTCGCGGAAGAGCAGGATCCAGGGCCGCGACAGCGCCGTGCGGAACTGCGCGCCCATGGACGGGCCCTTGGCGCCCGCACTGCGGTGGTGCATGTCCAGCTTGGACACGTAGACCTTGCCCGTCCTGCTGCTCAGCGCCGCGGCACGCTTGCGCAAAAGCACCGGCGCGTACGTCTCGGGCACAACCAGGCCGCCGACAATGACCATGACGCCCGTGAAGATGGCCATGAGACCCTCGACCCAGCGCCAGCCCGCAGCATCGCCCAGGAAGCCGGACACAATGGGGCCCAGCGACGGGCCCAGGAAGGGAGCCGCTGCGTAGACGGCCGTGGCCAGACCGCGGTCCGAGGCCGAGAACATGTCGGCAATGACGCCGCCGGCGTTGGTCAGGGGCGACGAGCCAAAGGAGCCGGCAAAGAAACGCATAATGATCAGCGTCTGGATGTTCTGCGCGACAGCTGCACCCACGTTGAAGCAGGTGAGGATGATATAGGTGACCACAAAGAGGATCTGGCGGCCAAAGAACTCGCTCGACGGCGCCCAGAGGAGCGGGCCAATGGCGAAGCCCAGCACGAACAGCGAGATGCCCAGAATGGACACCTCCGTCGACACGTGGAACGTCGCCACGATCTCGGCCAGACCGCCGTGTACGCCGTGCTCACAAAGGCAATGCCGAGCGTGGCAAAGGCCATGATGAGCGTGTACAGCCACTTCTTCCACACGACAAACTGCTGGGGATCACGGGGGTCGACGTGCAGGAAGGACACCACGTAGGGCGACTCCTCGGTGCCCTCGCCGGGGTACTTGTGTGCCAGCACCTCGGGGGTGAGGTAGCCCTGGTTGAAGACCAGCTGCCAGTGGGAGATTGTTGAAGGACTGGACGGGGCAGCCGGTGCTGGCGCGGGCATTGGGGCGTTGCCGGCCTCGAGGTCGGGCTGTGGCGCATCCGGCGCCGGGGCACGGCCGGCCGTCATCGAGGACGCCGGCGACGGCGACTGCACTGGCTTCTCAACAGATGCCATTGCGAATGGTATCGGGACGTGGTGCAGTGCTGCGAGATGTATCGATGAGGGAGTGAAGAAACCGAGATCAGGCGAGGAGGCTGTCTAGTGAACACGAGGTTGCAAAACCGAGTAGTTTATCACGGGAGGTCGTGGGCCATCGCACGTGGGAGGCTCCGTCGATGTAAGGCGAGATGAAGCTATCTGAAGGGAAGAGAACAAAAACAAAAACAAATGAAAAGGGAATTAAATCAATATTATATAAAAGAGAGACGGGCTATCGGGCATGCACTACGTCCGGGCTAGCGCTATCTACGTAAGTCGGGACAACAACAGAGAAGCGGCTCACATACTCACACACACTCCACGCAAGAACATGGCCAGGGGGAACCGAGGCCAAGGCGCAACGTGCGTTTGTGTGGATCGGGCGATCGGGCGCCGCTGTCTCGCCCGATGTGGATCTCATCGCACACGAGTACTTGTAGAGGCAAATAAGGCAAGAAGGGGACCGGAGAAGACGAAGAACGAAGGCGCGAATGGAAGACGTGCACAATGGGGCAGGAGCGACAAAAGGGGATAGAACGGATACCGTGCGGTCCCTCATTTTGCGACTGGGCTCGCACCTTCTTGCGGGCCCAAACTTGCATAAAAGTACGCCAGGCCGGGTCCTTCCTGGTTTGCATGGGAATCCAGGGTTGGTCTTGCCTATCTCGAGCTTCAGCGCACATACGTCGTGCTCAGTATTTAAACATCACACAGCTGCCGACCCTGCGCAAGCCTTAGGTATTGTTTGTGTCTTTTTGTTTTGTGTTCTTTTTGAGAGTCTCGTCTCTGTCCCTCGCAATACAGCTCGCGGCAGCCCGTTTTTCTTCTCGTTTCCATGATGCACCTCTCGTCTGTCTGAGGGAGAGAGACAAGCGCCTGTGGTCCAAGAATCCAAGACGGCAGGTGCACAAAGAGCTTGGCGGACGGAAGACGGAAAGAAGGGGGTGTGGGTCCTCGCAAGAGAAAAAGAGCAAGCACACAAAAAAGAGGGAGTGCCAGAGTACCAGAGTGCTTCCTGCAGCCCTTGCCACTCCCACAGGAAATAAGAAGGCTTTCGGCGGAGATTGGCGCCAGAACAGGCACCCACTCAATGACCGGACAAGAGTGGGATAAGTGGGCGAAGTGGGCTGGTGGGCTTGTTTTGTTCGCCGCAATCTGCAGGAACTTTTTCAGAGTAAGGCCCGTAAGAAAGCCTCTAAAATTTTCCAGAAGATTGATGATCAGACGAGGACGAAAATGGGTACAGACAATGCTATATGTTATCTTGGCAGCTTGAGGGTGGATATTTTGGCGTAGCGGTCAACGAGTTTTTTTTAGTTTTCTTTTATTTTTCTTTTTTGTTTTTCTACGAGACTGCACAAAAACCGAGCCTCGGTCGTCGACCATAGTCTGCCGTCTCGCAATAGCTTCCCTGCCGTGGGGATACAGAAGGGAACCAACAGGACAGACGCGGGACGTGGCAGGCCCGAGTGCCCGTCTGCCATTACTTGCAGCTGTCTCTCTTATAGTGTCGGGTGGACTAAACACCGTCTTCCGTGCATTAAACAATATAATTGTCTCACTGCAGGGCAGAGGGAGGCAGGGAGGCTCAAGTTGCCACACCTCGCCATGAGCCTCGCTTCTTGAGGGATAAGTAATCATGGCTGTATAGCTGTGTAGGTACGAAGTAGTGTAAAAAGGCCAGGAGAGAAAGGGAGCCCAAGCAGAGACGAGCATTTCAAAGTAGGATGGTTTCCTCTGGACTCGAGGCGGATCAGTGCCCTCCAAAGACCTGTCAACCGCCGTTGAAGCCGGCAACCTTGTGTCAAGCCGCCACAGGGTACGGTAAGCAGTTTCGAGGCAGAAGGAGAATATTACAAATCGACGGCGATGACGATGTAAGATATGTGGTGGGGGTGTAAGACGTGCTTCAAGTATACGGAGTACATGTACATTGCAACGTAAGTATCTTACATGCACAAAGCCTGCAGTTAAAGACTTACAGCCGCAAAATTCCGGGCGGCCAGCCTTCACTAATTGTGGATAATTTTAATGGCATTTTAATGGGACAGGCTCCTCGTTATCGTTTTCACCCTCGTTCCTTAATTTGCTCGTTGTGGCGAGTCCGGTCCTCTTCTTTCTTCACACCCAATAAACAAAATTGCGTCTGCTCCAATACTGAGTATGAGACGACAGGACGAGGCCATGGGTCGGTTTTAAAGTTTGACCCTCTATTCTCCTCGACCTCGGCATCTTTCTCGAAGAAAAAAATACGAGTAGAGGAAATGGCTTTTTCTTATCTGACGCTAACCGTTCCATAAATCCACCGCCCTTTATTTAGGCGCCTTGTCACCAGGCCGTTCGAGGCAAACTCGTAATACTTCATACAACGAGAAATCTTCTGTACTAATTCTCCTTGTTTTTGTTTATTTCCATGTTCACCCTCGTTGGCTTTTCCAAAAAGCCCCACTCGCCTACCACTTTGCCCTTTGCTTCGTGCTTCAGATGCCGGCCGAACAAACAGGACCCGGGATCCACTGGCAGCCCATGATATCAGATGGTTGTGACAGCACACTCTCACTTTTTTTTTGGACCCCTCGCCGTAAAATGCTCCTTCCGTTGGGATGTCCATGGGAGGATACCTCTCAACATTAGTCACATATTGTGTTGTCTCGCATAATGCAAGGTGTCAGCCCTTCTAGCTGGACAGGGCAGGAGACGAAACTTAAAAATGAAAGGGGCACGCGAGCTGAGGCACATGGCCGGCGATCAACAGCCAGCTTCTCAGAGGCCGATCTATCCGTATTGTAGTTTCCGAATGTTTTCTTTTCGTTGCAGTCATCTCGGTGATTTCAGGATAAGCAAGGCTTGTTGACGAAGATAGGCAAAGGATGGACAAAAGATGCATCACGGATTGCAGCCAGAAGCCAATCGTATCCGCGGCCGAACGGATTTTGATGGCCGGGTTTCTGGGTTCTGGATTTCTGCTGTATCAGATCAGCCGCCATTTGATCGGCTCAGTAACACATACCAGCAACCGCGAAAGTACGGAATACTTAAGTACCTTGTTTTGTTTGGGCGTAAATCCTGCCTTATGGGCCATCCTGCAGTACAGCCATCGTGGATAAGCAAAAGCTCGCGTTTGTTACGGCAACCTTGTCCCTTCGTCTGTCGCCTTTTTTTCTCGTCTGCCGTCCGTCTTTTCTCAATCCGCCATCTTCAGGCCCGTAAATTTGTTACCCTTCCACCAATAACACACACATAGCCGCCTACTTCTTCTCGTGCCGGCTCACGTCGTCTTCAGGTTTTGTAGCACTACACATAAGGACGTGAGATATGTGTCTGCCAGGTCCGAGCTGGCCAGTAGAATCGCGATCCAAGGCTTACGTCGGATCCCACGCAGCAATGAATGCGAGTTGATGGTGTCGCAAAGCGGCTGTAGCGCTACAAAACCCATTGCCAGTGTGTGTGTGGTGTGTGTGCTCTTTTACGGCAATTATCTCATCTGTTTTCAACACCCAAAGCCAACTATTCCTTTTTACTTGCCGCTTTTTCCGGGTCGTTCTTCCCGCTGAGCTTCTTTTTTATTCGCCCTGAGTGTCGGGGTTTTTTGTCGTTATGCCCGTGTCATAATAGCCCGGCGATTAGATTACAACAACGCGAGGTCGCACTATCCCCTAGCCCAGGATCCATAGCGCGTCAGACTGAAAAAAGAAAAGGAAAAAGAAAAATAATGTGCATCTGTGCACAATAGTTCAAGTCTCCACAAATTGTGCACCGGAAGAGCTCGTCACGCTGGTCGGCACTTTTGTGCATCTGGACGCAGAATTGACCTCAGGACCATACGCAGCGTGCCAGCGAGCCAGAAAAGGCCATTGGATCGAAGCTGGCCTGAGGAACCAGTCCTCTGTCGGTTTTGCCCAACCACTCCTCTGCCCGCATCTCGGACTTCATTTCGCCGTGCTCCTTTCTGCTGGGCGACTGGGCTATTTGTTCCGAAAAGAGCTTTATCCCCATCCCTTGGTGAGAAAGTCTCAGGTAATCAGGGATCAGGGTCCTCATGATCTTGCAGAATGACAAGGTACTTGATTCATTCGAGTATTTTGGCGGAGGAAAATGCAGTCGTGAAATACTCCGTACTGCCGTGCTTGTCTTACTCCATCCTTTTGAGAAAGTATTCCAAAACAAATTCAGCTATTTGTTTAGGGATGTAATTTTTTTTCTTTTTCAACAAAGTTTAAGTTTAACTGATTTTTTTTAAAAAAAAGGGGAGAAAAAAATCCACTTTACAGAAGAGAAGATAATAACAACAAGTTGGGTAAAATAAATTTCGAGCATTAAAGAATGTCATATTCAAGCAGTTTTTTTATGTTAGAAGAAAGAAACTCCAGAAAAAGGCTGCATGATGTGGTAAAAGCCATGATGCTGTGGCGCTGTGGCTCATTGGCCGTAGTGATCACATGACCCGTGTCAAACAAACCCAATGGACAACGCGCCAGGACCACACCTGCCGTCTCGTCTCGTCCTCCGTCGCAGCTGCCGCACTAAATTTACGGGGCCCAATTAAGCTTCTGGCTGCATCTGGCATTTGGACATCGTGACGACAACGACGAGGAGCCTCTCACTTTTAACCGGCAGGAAGCTTACGCACGGCTTCTGGACCCCTCGCGACCCAAGGAGCATATTCCGGCCGTGATGGTCGGGCTCTCATTTAGCCGCCATATAGTCCCCCTTTCCATTCCATTCGCATTCGCTTCGCTTCAGCCTCTCCTTTTGAAAAGCTGTCCTTCTTTTCTTTGGCTTACATTCCCCTTGCTTTCTTTGGCCCATCGTCCACCATGAGCGGCACGAGCTGCTGCCAGAACAACCTGTGGCTTGGCCGCCGTGCTGCTGCTCGCGGCGAACCTGCTGATCCCGCTCGCCATCGGCATCTTTGGCAAGGGCTTCTTTCCGTACAAGCCGCTGCTGCCGGGCCTTGCCCAGTAGCGAGGACCATGGATTCGGCTCGTCGTCGCCGGCGCCCTTTGACCGCGTCGTGTTCATGGTTGTCGACGCGTTGAGAAAGCGTAGGTCTTGCGAGCGGCCCAATGGTGAATAGCATGTACTAACTATCCCGCCCCCAGGTGATTTTTGTTTATTGTCGCCAACAGCGGCTTTCATTTTACGCAATCGTGAGTCCTCGAGTCGCCAGCTCCCCGTTCCCATGGCCTCTTTATCCTTCCTCCCGCGCGGAAATCTAACAACCCGCCAGAACTTATCCGGAGTGGTGGCGGCCGTGCCGTTTACGGCGCACGCCACGTCGCCGACGGTGACCATGCCGCGCATCAAAGGCCATCACGACGGGCGGAACGCCTTCGTTCCTCGATGTCGTGCTCAACGTCGACGAGGGCGACAAGTCATCGTCTCTGGCCTCGCAGGACACGTGGCTGGCCCAGCTCAAGGCCAAGCAGAGGCAGAAGCAGGCGGCCGCGGGGGCGCGCGGCGCAGCTGGCGACAAGCTTGTCTTGTACGGCGACGACACGTGGCTCAAGCTGTTCCCCGACACGTTTGACCGCGCGACGGCACCTCGAGCTTTTTCGTGGCCGACTTCACCGAGGTCGACAACAACGTCACGCGCCACGTCCCCGACGAGCTGCGCCAGACCGACTGGAGCCTCATGGTGCTGCACTACCTCGGCCTCGACCACATTGGCCACAAGGGCGGCCCGCGCAGCCCAACATGGTGCCCAAGCAAGCCGCGAGATTGGACGATGTCGTCCGCGTCATCTTCGAGGCCCTCGAGACGGAGCCGCAATCTGGCGTCGACGCTTCCTCGTCTTGCTGGGCGACCACGGCATGAAACGATGCCGGCAACCACGGCGACCGTCGTCGGCGGGCGAGACGTCCCCGGCGCTCGTGTTTGTCTCGCCCAAGCTCGGAGCCATCACGGCGATGCCCACTTGCCTTCGCCCTTGGTGAGCGCGACGACTTTCAGTTCTAGCGCACTGTCGAGCAGTCGGACCTGGCGCCCACGCTGGGCGCGCTGCTCGGCTTCCTGCGCCCAAGAACAACCTTGGGCGCCTTTATCACGGCGTTCTTGCCGCTGTGGCCGTCCAAGCGTGACCAGGTGCAGATTCTGATGCACAACGCCCACAAATCCGGCTGGTGCTCGAGGCGCGTTCGGCGCCGAGGCATTCGTCGAGGGCGCTGTAAGAGGACTGCACACACCCGCATGGCAAGGTCGAGGAGATTGCGTGTGCCTGGCACGAGATTGTCCGCTCAGCGCCCGTCTGGCCAGTGAAGAGGACGAAGATGCCATGGACCATGACGGCTACGCCGAATGGGTCCGGATGACAGTCGGGGTGCGTGCATTTTCTTTCCCTTTCTTTCCTTTCTTTCCTTTCTTTCCTTTTTCTCTCCATACCACCGGCTAACATTTTCTAGTGGCTACGCAATGCGCAACGGACAATGAGCGGCATGGCCAGCAACTACGACATTCCCAAGCTCGGCCTGGGCCTGGGCCGGCAAGCGGCCGGTGCCATGGTGCTGGCCCATTGGCGCCTCATATGTTTTCTATCTCGCGCGGCGGCGCTGGCAGCAGCACACGCAGCGAGCTGCTCCCCTTTGCATTGGTCAACATTGCTTACGGCATCATGATGTTTGCCAGCAGCTACGTTGAGGAGGAGCATCACTTTTGGTACTGGGCCACTTCGGCCTGGCTGGCGCTCGTTGGCTGGCGCAGTCTCTCCTCGGCAACGGCGGCAGTGGTGCGGACTGCCTCCTCGCCGGCAGCAGGTCAACTTGGTGGGGCCGGACTGGACAACGTGTCTTTTGCCGCCACTAGTGGCCGTTGCTGTTGCTTTACGGCCGTGCGCCTGCTCCGCGGCTGGAACCAGAAACCGGCCAAAAGTTTGCCGGCGAGCCCGACCTCGTCAAGACGTTTCCTGCAGCCCAACCCGCTGCTGGCTCTGGACGCTCGTCACGGCCACCCTATGCCGTCATTGGCCTCGAGCTGGTGGGCGCGTTTTGCCCGTATGTTTCACCCGCGATTGTGGCCCCGGCCGTGTCCGTGCTCGTGCTGTGGGCCCTGTCGTTCAAGCTCGTCTTTACGTTTGAGGACTCGCCCGAGCTGGTGGGCAGCTTTGCGAGCTCGCTCGTCGAGCTCATTACGCGTCTTGACGGCGGGAGCACCGGCCCGTGACGCTCATTACGCGTGCACGGCTTGTCTTTGTCGGCCTGGCTTTGGCCACGGTGGCTGCGATTTACGGAATCGTCGGTGCTCCGAATAAAAAACAACAGAGTAAAGCAAAGGCACCAGCAGGCAAACCACGATCAGCGTCCTCCTCCCGCTGTACACGCTCCTCGCCGTCACACAGTCCCGCACCGCCAACATCCCGCTGTTCCTCTTGTTTGGGATTGTCTACCCGCTTCCTGGCGCAGCAGCAGCAGCAGCAGCAGCAGCAGCAGCAGCAAGGACACCGGTTCACGCCCGCAGACGTCACGACCGCCACGCTGCTTTTGCAGTTTTCCTCCTTTTTTGCCTTTGGCGGCACCAATGCCATTTCGAGCGTGGATCTGTCGTCTGCCTACAACGGCATCTCGGGCTTTTTCGGCCGCTTCCGTGGGTGTCCTCATCTTTGTGAGCAACTGGGCGGGGTCCATCTACTGGGCCATTGCGTCCGTCCTACTGTTGCTGCAGCTGCGGCAGTTGCAGCAGCCTCTGCCGCCTTCTTCTGACTCACCAAACACCTCGTCGTTGCCCTTGCAAACGTCGCCCGGCCCGTGGCTTCAAGCATGCCAGCCTGCTGACGGTATTTGCCGCAGTCAGCGCCGTGGCCGTCATGGCTGCCTGCACCGCACTGCGGACGCACCTGTTTTGTGTGGACCGTGTTCTCGCCAAAGTACCTCTACTGCATAGCGTGGAGCCTGGGCATGCACCTGGGTGTCAACCTGGGCCTGGGCGGCCTTCTATATCTGCTGGGGACGTGTGCGTAGAGAGAGGGAGAGAGGGAGATGGGGAGCGGGAGAGAAAAGGGGCGAATATGTAGGTAGGGCTGGACTCACATAAACAAGCCTCTGTAAATAAAGCACACTGTACGATAAAAAGAGAGATGCACATAGATGCATATAGATCAAAGAGAAAAGAAAAAAAGATTGCATTTGCATATTGAAATCATAAAACCATAGCCAATTGTGATCGGGACCAGACCAAAACCATAACCAAAACCAAAAACACAAAACAAGACAATAACAACAAGAACCTATCTATCGTCCATGAGGTCGTCTGTCAGGCGAGTCATCTTCTGTCTGCAGCACCGTCATCTGTATTGTTGTGCCGTCGGCGACCTCGTCTGCATCAGTATCGTTGGGGTCTTCCAGAGCAGTCCCGCCGTCCTCATTCTTGTCCTCGTCCTCTTCCTTGATCTGCCCGACAATGGTGCGGTCCTCGTTGCCGCCGGCCAGCACTGTCCGGTCATCCACGCCAGAGACGTGGCCCGGCTCATGCTGCGACGGCCACCAACAACGCTAACCGCCAATGTGCGAGGCTGCCGCCTGGTCGAGGTTGTTGACAATCTTGCCGAGGCTGACGTGGATCTTGTACAGGGCATTGCGACTCGTCGCATCAAGACAGCAGCTGGCCCTCGACGGCTTCAGAGATGTCCTCGTACACGGCCGGATCTTCTCCTCGGTCGATGTCGGCGACACGTACAGTTTGCCCAGCAGCGGGGCCACTGCCTTCTTCTCCTCTTCTACATGGTTGTCAGTATATAGTTATACAGCGTATCTGTCCTTAATGGACACAAAGTGATGTTGAACTTACTGCTTGCATTGCCGTAGAGGCGGTCCAGAATAGCCTTGGCAAAGTCCAGATGCACGTCGGCGTTGACATTCTTCTTCTCGGCGTCTGCGGGCATGCCCGGAACGAAGCACTTGCGGGGATCGGTCCAGTCGACCAGGCAGGCGCCGATCGTGGCCAGGCTGACCATCTCGGCATCCACGTCCTCGTCGTCGTCCTCGAGGCCTTCGCGCACATTGAACAGCGCATGCAGCGCATCAAGGGACACGGCCTGCATCAGTGCTTGGTTCTCGGCCCGCGAGTAGCAAAAGACTGGCAAAAAGTAGTTGAGGGCCTGGCGGACGCCCTGGTTGGTCGAGCTCGAAGGCTCAAAGTAGGCGACAACCAGCGTCTTGAGCAAGCTCAAAGGCCACCTCCTGGTCCGTCACTACACGGCCAAGCAGGAGCTTTGAGACAGCCACCGTCGCCGTGGCCTGCACCTCGGGGGCCTTGGCGCCCGACCGCAGGGCCTTGACGTAGACACGCAGCAGGGACGGGTTGCTGGACAGCAGCTGTGCGCCGTGAACGTTGAGAATGTCCGTCAGGATGTGCAGAGCCGTAATCTGCAGCGGCGTATGGCCCTTGGTGTAGAAGCGCATAAAGACCTCGAGGTTCTCCTCGGCCAGGGAGCGATCGAGCAGGGCGCACAGGCCGAGACAGACAAGGCCGCGCTCGCGGACGGGGGCCTCGTGGCTGCGGACGGCTGGAACAACCAGGTTGTTGAGCATGGCCACCAGGTGGTCGTTTTTCTGCAGGCTGCCGCTGACATTGGACAGCATGCACTGCACAATGTGCAGGCACTTGAGGTTGATGACAATCTCCTTGATCGCCTTGGCCTGGGCCTCCTCCTCCGTCAGCTCGGGCCGCTTGGACGATTTGCTGCTCTTGGTCGGAGTCGTGTGTTGCTCATCTCCGACCGCGCCGAGTGGAAGCTATCGTCCTCGGCGGCTTCGTTCGTGTCCACATCGTCCAGGATCGTGTCGTGCACATCGGCAACGGCCTCCAGGACAACGCTGCAGAACTCACGCTCGCCAGCAGCGTCGGCGCGCAAATGTCACGCAGCACGTTGACCGTCAGCTTGGTCACCTCGTCGGGCAGGTCCGAGATGGACAGGCTCTGTCTCAGCAGCGCGAACATCTTACGCCGGCCGACCTCGTCAGAGTAGTCCAGGGTCAGGGCAATGTGCAGCAGCTGCTCGACGATAAACTCCTGCTCGACCGTGTCCTCCTCGTCCTCTCATCCTCCTCCTCCAGCCCTTCTCCTCCGCATGCTTGATCGCGTCCACAAGCACCTTGATGTAGCGCTCGAGGAAGAATGCGAGCTTCGTCACCTCGGGCAGCTTTTCCTCGATGAGGTACTCGTACTTGCCGGCTGTCGTCGCTGCGGCAGAAGTCGTTGAAGCTGCGGGCCATAAACACAGACTCGGCAGACAGCGTCTCCCAGAACGTGTCGTCAAAGTTGACGGCGTCGCGGTAGTCGGGGCGGCCCTCCCAGAAGCCCTGCATGGCCTCGAGAGCCACACCCTCCTCGACGCCCGAGTTGACAACGTCGATAACGCTCCAGCAGCTCCAAGAGACCGTCGAAGCTGGGACCGGCAGGCTCGGCAGGCTCGCCGTCCTCCGTGGCCTCGGCAGACCCGCGCAATCCTCAATCCAGCGCTCACGGAAGAGGCGGCCGGCAGCCTTTCGGACGTTCTCATCACGATCACGCAGACCCCAGCGGAGGAGCTTCTCGCGCATCGACAGCGACAGGTGGCGGAAATCGCCCAGCGCAGGCAAGAGACGCGAGTAGACGGCACGGCGCGTAGCCGCGTCCGAGTCGCGCGCCCGCTCGAGCAGATACGGTAGCGTGTTGGGCAGAATGGGCAGGTTGACCAGCAGCGAGCGGCGGACATCGGCGCTGGGTCGTTCTGCAGCACCTCGAGCAGCTTGTCCAGCAGGCCAAGCGCTGCAGCGCCGCCATCGCTGTCGTCCGAGTCCTGGCCCTCCTCGACGGAGTTACCGGCGAGGCGGCCCAGGCCCAGAACCGCCTGTGCGCGGACCATGGCCTCTTATCGCGGATGCGCCGCAAAAGACCCGAGCGCAGCTTCTGGAAGAGGTCGTCGTCGATGGCGTCGAGCGAGTTGACAATGTGCGAGATGAGCTGCGTGGCGCGGTAGCGCACGTACTTGTCCTTGGCCACAAGCAGCGCAATAACCTTGTCGACCAAGAAGCCCGTCAGGCGCGTGCCCGGCGTCTCAGGCATGGTGCTAGCATCCTCGTCGACCTCGCCCAGCAGCTCGTTGTCCTTCTCGATGGAGTGGCGCAAAAGAGGCCGATGAACCGGATCACCTTGTCGCCGACGGGCTCCGACTTCTTGACGGGCATGACGCGGTACACGCAGCGGATAAACTCCGTGTTAAAGTCATCCTCCTGGAAGTCGACGGACACGAGGCAGACTGCTTGATGCTCGTCGGTTCGTAGCAGCAGGCCTCCTGGATCTTGCGCAGCGTCACGGCGAGCTTCCGATGCGACGCGGTGTTCTTCTGCGCCTCGCGGAAGACGGGCGCGATCTTGGCACGCAGGGCATTGTCCTCGGGCTCGGCGGGCACATCGAGGTTGACCGACGAGGCGCGTGACGCGGCAGAGGGCCGGCCGAGAGTTGCAGACGACGTTTTGTGTGAAAGGGCGCTGGAGACCCGCGAGGACCTCGATGTGCGGGCCGGCATCGTGTGCGGCGTGGGGTGTATGTCGTGATTTGTGAAGCAGAGAGTGCAAAAAGTCCGTCCACGATGGGCGTGGAGTTGCGGGAATCTGCTGTGCGTTGCGGGAGCCAAAGAGCGTGCAACGTGAGGCGCGCGGTGAGAAGCCGTTTTGGTGGATTTGGCGGGTTTGGCGATGGTGGGCCCTGACAACAAAACGTGCCTGCTTGTTTATTTTGATACCTTTTGGGACTAGCGCAGTGCCAATGTCAACACTGCCGCACGTGATCCGTCGAGGAAAGCCGTTATCGCGATAAGAGGATCCAATTATTTTTTCTGCCGTCTCCACTTTAAAAAAGTATCACCGAAACTCAAAAAGCAGGAAAAGAAATTATCTACAACCCGTCTCGTCTTCCAGCCGTCGACCAACCGAGCGACACCGACAGATACACCACCATGGCCAAGTCCGTGACCCAGAAGCGGCGGAGAGAGGCTGAGGCCGACCAGGAGCGTCGCCACGAGGAGAACGGCGACGCGCTGTCGTCGACTTCTGCAGCACCTCCGACCAAGAAAGCCCGTGTCGAGGAGCGGCGGTCGATCTTTGTGCGGTCGCTGCCGACGACGGCTACGAGCGAAAAGCTGACCGAATTTTTTTCCGAACACTTCCCTGTCAAGCACGCCACCGTCGTGACGGACCCCAAGACCAAGGAGTCTCGCGGCTACGGTTTCGTGACGTTTACCGATGCCGAGGATGCAGCCGAGGCCAAGGCCAAACTCGACAACCAGCTGTTCGACGGCCGGCGACTGCGGCTCGACATTGCAGAGCCGCGGAGCCGGCCGACGGCGACCACACCTCGGCCAAGGCCGTTGCGGGCGCCGCGGCGGCCGCCGAGAAGAAGAAGCAGCGCGAGGAGGAGATGCTCGAGGCCCGCAAGGCGCCTAAGCTGATCGTGCGCAACCTGCCGTGGAGCGTCAAAACGTCGCAGGACCTGGCGGCGCTCTTCCGCATGTATGGCAAGGTCAAGTTTGCCGACCTGCCCAACTCCAAGGGCAAGCTGTCGGGCTTTGGCTTTGTCACACTGCGGGGCAAGAAGAACGCAGAGAACGCCATTGCTGCCATCAACGGCAAGACAGTGGACGGCCGGACGCTGGCTGTCGATTACGCTGTCGACAAGCAGAAGTGGAACGAGCTGCAAGAGAAGGAGGCCGAGGAGAACGCCAAGGAGGCCAAAGAGGCCAAAGCAGAGAAGAAGCCCAAGGCAGAGAAGAAGGAGAATGGCCCACCCAAGACGGCCGAGCAGCTGCAGGCGGAGGAAGATATGCGGAACTTTATGCGAGACAATATGGAGAATCTCGAGGAGGAGGATGACGATGAGGACGACGATGCCGACAAGGGCAAGGAGAGCGGTGACGACGACGCGGACGACGACATTGGCGACGACGATGAGAAGGAATGGGAGGACGACAATGAGGACGAGGAAGAGGAAGAGGGAAAAGGCCAAAGCCAAGCCTCTCATGACCGACAACTCAGCCACCCTTTTCGTGCGCAACCTGCCGTTCACGACGACCGACACCGAGCTCAAGAACCACTTCTCCCAGTTTGGCCCCCTGCGGTACGCCCGTATCGTCATGGACCGGGCCACCGACCGGCCGGCAGGCACTGGCTTTGTGTGCTTTGTAAGCGAGGAGGATGCCAAGGCCTGCGTGCGCACGGCGCCGCGGCACCAGAAGCCGACGGCCGTGGGCAAGCACTCGGTGCTGCAGGACGAGCGCGTGGACCGCGACGGCCGCTACACACTCAATGGCCGTGTGCTGCAGGTGGCCCAGGCCGTGTCCAAGACTGAGGCTACCAAGCTCTTCGAAGAGGGCCCGGCCGCCCAGCGCGCCCGCGAAAAGGACAAGCGCCACCTCTTCTTGCTGTCCGAGGGCACCATTGCCGTCGGTTCGCCGCTGTACAATGTGCTGCCGCAGTCCGAGATCCAGATGCGCGAGGCCAGCGTCAAGCAGCGCCAGACCATGATCAAGAGCAACCCCAGCCTGTCACTGAGTCTGACGCGTCTGGCAATCCGCAACATCCCACGCCACATTGACTCCAAGGCCCTCAAGGAGCTTGCACGCCGGGCCGTTGTGGGCTTTGCCACCGACGTCAAGGAGGGCCGCCGCCAGCCGCTGGCGCGCGACGAGATTGCGCGCGGCGGCCAGCAGGACCGCGAGGCTGAGCAGCTGCGGCGCGCCAAGGGCAAAGGCGTGGTGAAGCAGGCCAAGGTGGTGTTTGAGACGGACAAGGGCACCAAGGTGGACGAGTCGTCCGAGGCGGCAAGAGCCGCGGCTACGGCTTCGTCGAGTACTGGTCGCACCGCTGGGCGCTGACGGCGCTCCGGTGGCTCAACGGCCACGCCGTGCAGAACGGCAACAAGCAGAACCGCCTGATTGTCGAGTTTGCCATTGAAAACGCCAACGTCGTCGCCCGCCGCAAGGCCAACGAGGAGCGCTCGCGCATGCCGCGCCCGCAGCGCAAGCAGGAGGATGGCGACGAGGGGGTGGAGGGCCGCAATGGTGGCGCCTACGCTGGCCGGCCACGTAACGGCAACGGCAAAGTGGTGGCAAGCCGGGCAAGCCCTTTGGCAAGCCATTTGAGAAGCCTGGCAAGCCTGCCCGGCCAGAATGGTTTAATAAGTCGACCAAGGATAGCAAAAAGACCGAGAAGGTCGAAAAGGCCGGCCAAAGCGGCAAGGGCAGCAAGGGTGGCAAGGATGCCGGTGATGCCGAGGCTGTGCGGCCATCGAAGAAGGAGAGAGCCGACACGAAGCTGGCGATGCGCCAGCAAATCATCCAGCGCAAGCGGATGATGCGCAAGAAGAAGGCCGGATCTCGGGGCTGAGCGATAGAAATTATTGGGACACGGCGTAAATTTTGTTCTTGTTCATCCATTCATGTAATGCATAGGTTAGCACAAAAAGTATCTGTTATTTTACAATCTGATCGATTCATGCAAAATTGAAGACCAAGATGACGGAAAGACGGAAAGACGGAACGACGAAAAAGAAGGTATTATTTAGGAGAAAAGATAATGAATAAAGTGAAAACAGCAGGCTATAAGTAGCTACTTATGCAGGTCGAATGAATCCACAAAACGACAAAGTAGGGAAAGCCGCAGCCAACAACAGGCTCAAAGGTATGGCGTACGGGTGGTGAAAAGAAACAATATATGGACAACAGAGTCGTGTTGAAGAATGACAAAGGATAAAAACGCAAGAGGGAATCAATAAGAAAATAAATGGAAAATAACCAAGAAAAAAAGAGAAGGACAACGTATTAAAACAGTGAGAACATGTTAAAAAACACTATTGTTTTTTCAAAGTCCAGTAAGTCCAGTTGCTAGCTGGCTGCAGTTGCTGCAAGAGGCATTTCAGACCGAGACAGAGCCGGTGTGCTGGGCGGCTCTGGGGCAATCTCGGGGTCACCAATTTGAATATCGAGCTGAGAAGGAGAGTCAGCAATGGTAAGTAAACAACAGCAAAAGGGGATAATAGAGAAAACAAAAATCTGCGACATACCGTCATGTAGCCAGTTTGCCGCAGCGGGATGATCTTGGGCGGAACCGGTGCGCCTTCGTCGGCTGTGCGGGCCATTTCCCGGTTCCACGCCTCGATCCAACGCTCAAGCCGGGCCAACCGCGCCTTGGCACCCGTCAGGCCCAGATCCTCCCACAGCCAGCCCGTCACCAGACCCAGGAAGCCGTCAACAATGTTGCGCGCGCTCCACGGCGCAAACGCCACTGTCAGCTCGCTGTTGAGCTTGTCAATGACGCGGCGGAATTCGGGCTCGTTCATACCGGCCGGGTCGAGGATCTCGGGTAGAGGTTGGAAAAGGTGGGCGCAAGGTCGCCCATGATTAGCCAGTCGCGCCGGATGCGGATGATGCGCGTCGAGATGTACTCGGGGTCGTCCACAGACACGTGCGGGTTGCGGTGAGGAAAACACGGGTGCTGCGGCCCCCACTCCTCGCCAATGTCCTGCTGCGCGTCGGGATCGCCCATGATGGACGAGTTGGACGAGGATATGGCGGAGCCAATTCCCATGCCATCGGGCAGCGAGGCCGTCGAGTTGCGGTGGTTGTGGCCCTCATCATGGCCGTGATGGTGGCCCATGATATCGGGGCCGCGTTCAAGGTCCTTGGAAAAGGACCGGCCAGCCTCTCCTGGGCGCTGCTCGTCGATGGAGGCTGCCATGGTAAGAATGTTTGCAGGGATCGCTTTGCCCTTGCCTTTGGCCTGCTTGGTGGATCCTGGAGAGTGGCCGAGGGTCAGGCCAAATGCTGGCTCTGCCGTTGCAGTTTGATGTAGGTCGTGAGTTTGGGTCCTCGTCTTCTTGCCGCGATGCGGGGAGGATATCGTCTTCGCGGGCACCGCGTGATGCAGACGGAGCAACAGCGTCGGGTGCGACGATGGCGCGCTGATGCTCTCAGCGTCTGGGGCTGGAGGGAGAGACGTTTTGCTGTCGTACGAGTGGCGCACAGACCGAGGCAAGCTCACGCGTTTTTCACTGCCAGCACGCTCAACTTGGAGGCTGGCACGGGGTGACGAGGAATGGCGGATTTGGCGCTGCTCGGGGAGAGTGAGGAGCGGGTAGTCGGCGGCGCCAGTGCCAACCGGGTCGTCTTTGGCAACGGGGGTGTCGTCGTGGAAAACCGGGTGCGAGAGAGGGACAGCAGGCGGCGGCGGAGTGGACGGCGCCCGCCGGCGGGCCGAAGAGGAGGCGGCCGCAGCACCCGATGGCAGCCGTTGGGGCTGCGACTGGGTGGCGTTTTGCTGCTGCTGCTGCCGCAGCGTTGTCGACGGAGAGGCGACGCCGCGTGGCGTAGAGTTGGTGGGATTCCAAAGACGGGCCGTTGAGAGGCGACGCAGCGGGCGTTGCAGAGTATCGGCGGCGCGGTTGCGAAAGGGCGGCTGTGGATAGTCCAGCGGAACGGATGGGCGGTGCGGCAGCGCCGAGGGACGCGAGGGAAGCACGGTCTGCTGTTTCTTCTGCGACGAAAAGGCTTGCACAGAATGGGCGTTCGTCGCGTGAGAAGCCGTGGGAACGAGTGGAGGAGGGCGGCTGCCGAGAGGGCCTCCGCTACGACACGTGAGAGAAAGGGGGGTCGGAGACCAAGGGCGTGGGTGTGGACGTGGGCGTATGGCTGCGAGGCGGATGTCGGACGACCAGGCGAAACAGGAGCGACAGGAAAAGGAGGGTGTTGACACACAGGTCAATTTACTGGTATCTGCAATCTCGTTTGCCGCTGCGGCCAGGCTAAAAACGCAAACAGTCGATCGCTGGAGCGGCGGCAGCCAATGGCAGTGTTGGAACAGGGCGGGTGGAATTGGCGAATGGTGTATCTGTGGAAGACGTCGAATGGCCGCGGCTCGGGGAGGGATGAAGCCAAAATCGAGATGCAGAAGCAGGTCGCGATTGGATTAGAGATGCTCTTTGGCAACGGCGATGAAAATTTGAAAGGGGAAGGAGCAGGGCGTGGACTGGGAGACAGCGTCACGGGAAAGAGGAGACGAGAGGCATTGGCGACGATCAGGACTTCTCGGCAGGCGCGACCCTGTGCAGTGTCGTGAAAGGGAAAGGGGCGGCTCAAAGGGGAAACCACAGCAGCACAGCTTTGGTTGCAGAGGCTGTTGCAGCAGGGCTAGCGCTGCCAGAAGCGTCCGTCCCAGTGCAGTTTAGCGGCGTTGCAACTGCGCGGCCCAGCATTCTGGGAGATTGGATGCCGAAACTGGCGGGAGAAGCAACAGCACACTCCCGTTGGACGGCAAGAGCGATGGGGGACGGGGAAAAGCACGAAGAATACCACAGGTACATATACAAACTAAACAAAAGAGGAAGGAAGAGAGAAGAGCGAGAAGAAGGGGCAGAAAGAGAGGAAGGAGCAAGCGACCTTTATGCAGTATTACGGCCAGCCAAGTCTGAGCCAGACACAGCCAGGGCCCTTTTCTGACCCTGGCCCTTGGTGGAAGGAAGGAGCGCAGAAGGTCTGTATTACTGCGTAAAAGGACGACATGGGCATGCCAGACAATGCGATCCGATATGGATAGGGGGGGCAAAGCAGGAATCCCCGTGCGCTCATGGCCATCCAGCCAGTCCAAGCGCGCGATGGCGCGACAGCCTTGTGACTGGACGGAGCTGGGCAAATCATCCGAGCGGGACATCGTCTCGTCTTGTAACGCGTCACGTGCAGACTTGGATATATGAAGCGTGCCTGCCTCTTTCGTGATATCACCGACTAATATACAAGGTCTCCACGGCGACGGGAGCGAGACGAGGCAGAGACAATGCGATCAGGCCTGGTTTTGGGATAATACAAGGTAACTCATTAGTCACCATGACCCCATGGACACGGCCGGTTTCATCCGATGGTTTCGACAGCTGTTGGGCCTAAACGGTGGCATCCAGTCAGCTCGAGCGTTGGAGATGTGTAAGATCAAACGATCACAAGCATTATTATATATGCATCCTTTCCCATAATTTTCAAGCTGAAGCATGCCTTTTATTCTCTACCTCTCTACCTCTCTGCCTCACAAAGCACCAGGCTGAGCCTCCACCATGATCGATGTCCTCAACAACCCAACGGCGCAAGACGCCATCGACATGTTTACCTTATTCATGTTTGTGAGAAGCTTGATGGCCGTTGACATTGCAACTCGGGTCGCCTGTGCGTGGCCAGACCCCGGGCCCGGGTACACGAGCCGCGTCGAGAGGTACTATCTGGAGAGGCTGCGGAGGGACTACTGCGATCTTCAGCTTCCGGAGCATGTGGCCAATGGCTACGACATCGATCCGAACTGCCTTTATATCGCCGTTTTCGATGCCATCATCAATGATACTCTCGTCCACTTCAAGTATAATACTCTGAGAAGGCTATATACTGGGCTTTATCACCAGGCCTTTGCCGTGGTCAGACATCTAGGAGAGACTCTGCCGAGCCCAATGCTCCAGGCCCATATGTCTACGATGCGCAGGCATCCCCCGCGGAGCAAGTACACGGCGCACTTCTCTGATGAGGCCGATGCTATGTGGGGGCGTGCACAGAGAAACAATATGCACCACATGATCCCAGAGTTGACCACTGAGCATCACTGCTTCACCCTGGCGTGGAACCTTGCTGCCGGACGGCATCCATTGCACGACCCGATGATCCGGTTCGGGAAGCTCCAGGAGTACGATGACAAGAGACTAACGCTGAGGATGTGGTATGCCGGCAGGAACCCATATGTCATATACCTGTTCAAGAAGCGTTTATTTAGGAGCGAGAAGGGAAAGTGGCTGGATGGATGAAGCCGGACAACGTCAGCGTCTTCTGACACTTGTGTAGTTTGGGGCAGCTTTTCTTGAGTCCCGTCTCTTTATGTTTTCAATATTTTAATTTCTCAAAGTGTGATATACCTCCTTTTTGTTAAAAAAAAAAAACAAGTTGTGGATGCGGTGAATCGTGAATGGTAATGGCGTGAATCTGGTGTTGAAAGCTTTAAGCGCTGTCTCCGCAATATCCATCAACTAATGCAGCGCCTCCCGCTCGCGCTTGTTGCGAACTAGCGCTGTAATAAATGCCCAGGCCTCAGCCTAGCCGTGCCCTAAATTACGTCATGTAGCGTGTACAGTCCATCTGGCACGCATTTCCCCCTCCCGTCATACAAATCAATCAATCAATCCCTTGCATCGTTTTGGAGCCTGCAAGCAAGCCAGGGCGCACCATTCTCTCCTCGAAAGAAAGCTATCCTTCTACGGCACAGTCTCTCACTTGCGTGGCCCTTGAATCACCCTTCCGCAAGCAGCGATGCCCACGACTTCGGCAACAGCCTCGACAACGACTATAACAAACGCGCACGCGCTGCTCAACGTGCCATCGCGAGACGCGAGCTCCCGAGCCCGAGTCCGAGACAATCGGCAATCGACAAAAGAGTCATGGGCCGTGAGGGGACACCGGATGGCCGGCAGACGGGCCGTCCACCGACCACAGGCGACGCGACAATGGCATCCGGCGTGTCTTGTGCTGGCAACGGCAACGGTAACGCAACTGGCGCCCGCTTACGACGCGGCTCGACCTCCTACGACGATCATCGCAACAGCTTCTCGAGCATCACGTCGCTGAACGCGGCGAACAGCATGTACGGAAGCATGTACGGACACGCAAACGCAAACGCAAACGGCAGCCCGTCAGCCGCGTTCCGGCGCCGCAGCTCCAACTTCTCCGACTTCAGCCAAGACGCACGCGACCTGCTGAACCCAAAGCCGCTTGGCGGAGCTTCCGAGTCGCTGCGACACCACCAGCCGACATCGAGCTGGGACTCGCTTCCCCTCGCCTTTGCGTTGCTCCCTGCCGTGGGAGGTCTGCTTGTGCAGGGTGGTGGCTCGTTTGTGACCGACTTGATGCTGCTCTGTCTCGGCGGCATCTTTCTCCACTGGAGCGTGACGCAGCCTTGGTACGCCCATCTTGCGTGATGAATTATCCTGTGCTTACGATGCCGGACACTTTAGCTAACGAGAGCCAGGACGTGGTACCATTCGTCTCAGCAGATCCGGGAGGAGCACGAAGCGACCGCCGAATTTGCAGTCCAGGCAGAGTCGGACGAGGAAGCGGAAGACGACGGTATCGGTGTTGACCAAGGTGCCCGTTCGCCAAGCCCGGCACCTCTTGGGAATCTCGACGAAGAGGAGGAGGGAGGGGACAGCAAGGGGACGACGACGACAATGAGGATACCGACAGTACCGAAAGGGCCAAGAAGCGCGCGGCTAATGCGAAAAAGCCGCTCACTCCCGATGAACGCGTGGCTGCCTACCACAAGAAGCAGCGCGAGAAGCGCCGACAGGAGCGCCGGACGTTTCAGACACGGCAGGAAGCAGCTCTGCGAGAGCTCTACCGCCACGAAGTTCTGGCCTTGCTGGCATGCTTCGTGTTCCCCGTGCTCGGCGCGTTCTTGTTGCACGCGCTGCGCAGCCAGTTGACCCGGCCCTCCGAGGGCCTCATTTCCGACTTCAACCTGACCGTGTTCATTCTCGCGGCAGAAGTCCGGCCACTGCGGCACTTCTTGCAGCTGGTCCAGGCTCGCACGCTTCACTTGCAGCGCGTTGTTCATGCCAACCCTTACCGCGAGGAAGAGGAGCGGTACCGTGAGCGTCGGGCACAGGAGGAACAGGAGCAGAATCAGGTGCTGTCGGAGCTGCTGGGACGTTTTGAGAGCCTCGAGCAGCAGACTATGGCAGCTTCAGCTGCTGCTGCTACTAAGGCAGCATCGTCTTCCAATCAGGCGCAGCCTGCCAACCCGCATCATAATTTGTCTTCCTCGTCGAGCGCCACTTCCTACTTTTCTTCAGCAACGTCGCCGACGTCGCCGCCGTCGCCGCCCTCAACATCCCCAAAGCCGCTGCGCCGCAGTCCGTCCGAATCAAAGCGCGATCGCGACCAGCTGCTGCGCGAGGTGCGTGCCCAGCTACAGCCCGAGCTGGATACGCTGGCCCGCGCCCTTCGCCGCACGCACAAGCAGCAAGCCATGCTAGAAACGCAGGTCGTGGCCAAGTTCCGCGCCACAGACCAGCGGCTGAGCGATGCCGTGTCCCTGGCCTCGGCAGCCGCCAGTGGAGGACGCAGTGGCCGTGGCCGGCTTTTCATCAACAGCTTTTTCCCGTCCCCTTCCGCTGTGCATCTGCTGGACGTTGTGTGGACGACAATGCTGTGGGCTTTCGAGGCTGCGGTAGCGGCACTCCTCTACCTCCCACGGCGTTTCACGGCGGCTGCTGCATCCGTTTTGACGTTCCCGCTATGGGTTGTGCAGGCCATCTCTGGTGGCTGGGGTGAAGACGGCGGTCGTAAAGGAGGTAAGGCCCGCTCTCGGGGAGCAAAAGCAACCGCAAAGAAGCCTCGATCCCTTCATCTGCTCCCATCTTTGTCATTGATGAACACCTCACTTCTGGAAACGTCGCTGGGCTAGACGCAGGATCGATACGAGACCTTGATTACGAGTATGCCGCCGTGTCGTCTTCTGGGATGCGGTCGCGTCAGATGGGATCTGCCACCTAACAAAAAGAAAGATGAAGCCTGCTTCTAAAAACAGTATGCATGGTTTATTTTCAAGCTTAAAACCTCAAATTTTGCCATGTTATTTATTGTTCGAGGTCTACGACGCCAGCAACAAGCACTCAAAATGTATTTTTTGTCCTTGTACGTGATTTTTGTCTTTATACCCTCACGTATTTTATTTTTTTTTTAATTCTGTTTAATTGTTGTCTATCTACACCACAATTTTATTGGTTTTTTTTTCGGCGTTTTATGTAGAGATATAAAGTTGAAAAGCGAGAACATCTACAACCTACATAATATATCACGTCAGCAGGTCTTTTATACCTTGGTTTTATAGTGTGTAGTGTGAACTATTGTTTTTCTTTTCCTTTTCTCTATCCGGACACCAGGCTGATTCTTATTTGATCATTTTGTTTTCAGTCGTCTCTCACAGATGATCTGAAGCATGTCGAGGGATTTACCGGGCTTGTTGTTTCCATGCCATGTTGCTTTCCTTTTATCGCCGTCCATCATCCCGTTCTACCGAGTTTTTAACGGCTGCGATATAGATGCTGGCGTGTGGAAAGGTCGTTTGTCTCTGGTCTTTGTGTGATAAACACCAGTCCCCAAAGATCTATTATATCGTTCCACTTTGTGTACTTGAACATGACCTACGAGTCGCCCCAACTCGGCTTCTTTTTGATTTTCTTCTTGTCATTACCCATGAGCTTGCTTTCTCGCTACCTGTTGTTTTCCCCTCGCGTATCTTGCATGTACTACGGAAGGAGATGTGAAGGGGTTGAGATAGATTATTGCACGGCGCATTTATTGAGGGGAACATAATGTTTTGGTGATATGTGTGGTTTCATTAACCTTCCGTCTTCAGTGACGGCTCAATATAAATCAACGTTCCCGCTCCTCGAAACATTTTACAAGCCGAAACAAAAACATTGCATGTTTCTCACATGGCATCTTGTACGCGGCGTGGTGCACCTTGACTCGCGGCAGAAGCCAGGACAACACAGAAACCAAGGAGAAAAACACGGCAGAACATATTAATATTATATTTGCACGAGCGGCAACATTACTAGGCCGTATGGCAATTGACGAGCAACAGGCCGAAGCAACGAGAAGTTCATTAAAAGCAAGCCGGAAAAGCTCGCGAGACGGAAAATATCTCTGTAAAGGTGACGGGGTACAATAGCAAGTTGGCCAAGGAACGGAATGGCAAGAACACAACTGCTTTCGCTCCAATTCCAAAATGTTCTCGATCTTTACCTGATCTTTACTTTTGGCTATCTTAAACTAATGCAACAAAGATGAGTGCCTCTTAAAGATAAAAGTGTGATGTTCAGATCTCATGCAGCTTAAATTGAATCTCGCCACGAGATCCCAACTATCAAGTGGAGGAAGCAATTGGAGCCCTCACTTCACGTCTGTCTTGAAAACAACTTATTTATATTGCAACATAGATGCAAATATACAGCTCCTCTACCCTCGGGTACGTAATTGCTCTTTCTTCTCCATGCTGATCCGTCGGCGATGAGTGCTGCCAACTTTGACTTCGGGATAGCAAGATCTAGAAAGTTCAAGGACATGATCCTCCGAACTGCACGGAGCAGATAGGGAGCACAAAAAAGGACTCGCTGGACGTGTGACTTTGACAGAAGTCCCCCCAAAGCAGTGAAAAGGGGGTTCAAGACACTGCCGTTTTCAGTGGAACCTGTCTATCTACTCACGACGCTCTTGTCTTCCTCTATCGGCAAATTTTATATATTTGCGACTTGGATTGTCCTCGGCCGCCCCTTATTTTGTGTAATTTCATACTCGTAGAACGATGGCCATTGCAAACTCCTGCATTTTACAGGAAAGTCAACTTGTAGGAGATGAGAGGAAAATGAGAAAGAAATCGGTTGGTTGGAATGCTGCAATGCATGTCTCACAAAGCGTGTGCGTTGTAAATAGTGATGTACAGCGCATACTCCATACGTCGCACTCCATACATTGGCGGCAGATGTAAGAACCACTGCGCTTGAGCCTGAGAGAGGAAAGAACCATGCAAGGAAAAAGGACTTGGGATCACCGTTGAGAGTACAGAGACAAACACCACTGGAATGCTGGGTTAGGGGTCTGCTCCTTCTGTATTTCCCAATTTGGTGTCGTTTTATCCTTGCATTGTATTTTTATTGAATTGGGACCCTCGACTTGTCCAAACATAGTGCGACATATCATCGTAGTTCAAAGAAAAAGTCATCACATGCGGAGTATGACATAACTCAAATGCCCTGTGCCTTCTCTTCGATCCGCCACCTCCCCATTTGGGCTGCCAAATTCATGCATGGAAGGGGTGGCTTGGAGGATCCCGTGCTGGTGTTTTGCGCCCACGCAACCCCCGTACAAGTCAAACAAACCCACGTCCAAATTGAGCAACTGGGTATGTCGCAGAGTTGCTAACTTTATGCGATTGGAGGCAATACGAGACTTTTCGAGGCGAGGCGACAGACTCGCAAGCTGTCAATGGAGGGTAAACCACGAAAATGACGGTAAGTCTTTAAGTTTTATTGGTATTCATTGTTGTGACATAATTGAAGCTCCGGGTCGAAGCCAGGCCATCTGTCCTTTGTATCTTACATGATGTCGCATCGAGTTGCAAGCTGCCAATGACCACCATTCGACGCCCCGAAGCCAACGACCGGTGACAGTGAAGCTCGGGATGCCAATCACTCCGGCTGAATTGCACACTTTCTTACTCTGTGCAATTACGAGTATCGTTCGTCTGCTGGGCGTGCCACAGTTTTTACTGGCCTGGGCCTCAGCTGTTCTCGTCGAAACCGACCCCTGAGACCTGAAGGGTAGTAGTTGGTATGGGGGATATCCCAGTGGCGGAGCTGGTTTGAACCAGGACTGGGACCCCAGTTGTTCCGGCTGTGACGATGCAGAAACCCCTGCTGGTCTTCCCGGGTGTTGACGGGGAAACGCGAGGACTGGGGACATGCAAAAAAAACAACTGGAGGATACCAACTGTTTAAGCCCTAGACCAGGGTCAGAAAAAAAGCATGTTGCTGACCAGCCGAAGCCAAGTCAACTGAGAATGCAACGCTGTGTTTTTGCTGGCTGTGACGTGACGAGTGGGATGAGAGGATGTGATGGAAGACCACAGCCACCGCCACATCGTATTGCTTTCTTTTTGCTGCGGCTGTGATTTCATGAGACTTTATTCCATACAAATATTGCAGGACAGCGTGGTCAACGGCCACTGGCCAACGCGCCCAAAGGCGTCTAATGCAAGCGAGACAGCAGCGCAAAGGATGCGTAAAGCAACTTGCCAACTCTTCCCCAATTTCGGCGTACATGCACTCCGTACAATACGCGCAAAAAAGCGGCCTAGGCTTGTATTTTCTTAAAGAGAATCAAAAAGAGGACAAGCGGGACGCGTTGCTTTGCCGGCCGATCCGGTTCGGGACTGGTTGAACGGGGACGGGATACATGTAATACATGTATATTACTTGGGGACCTGGGCTCTTTTGGAAACGAGTCTAAGATTCCTCTGCGATCAAAATGTTCGGCGAGTTGGCGGGGGGGTTCTCATAGCATAGTTGCTCGTCGGTGCACTGCACGGAGGCTTGCGTCAACGAGGCTTGGCCAGCCCCCGCACCAAACAACACTGACCACCGGCGTCTGTCCTGTAATATTCGACGCAAAAGCTCGCGCATTTTGGAGGCGCCAAAGAAATAGAGAGGAGATGTGGGCTCTTTGGCGCACTGTCGACCGCTTTGATTTTCTTTCTTTTGAAGTCTCTTTTTGATTTGTCTTCGCTTGGTCCCTCCTTCCTCGCGCGGCTTTTTTTCGTCTGATATCCTGGCGGGTTTCAGGCTGGGGAGCTGGGAAGGCGCGTTGCCGCTTGCGCTCCGGGCTAGCTGTAGCTAAGCCTAGCGCCATCGCTATCTTAAATGAACATCTGCAGTTGGCCATTGTTGGCGTTGCGATCGGCCTTGAAAGCTGATGCTGTTATTGCTTTGGGTAGTGGGTGGGGGGCGGCCCAAGGAAGAAGAAAAAGAGAACAGGAAATGGACGTGAGTAAAAGAGCACCAAAACCTGGCGTGGGCAGATCCTGTCCTGAGAATCACGTAACTGCTCATAGACTCCTTGCTCTACTCGTAGAGCATCCGAGGGTTTGAAAAGAGCCCAGAGAACCACGCCAGCTGAACAGTGAGCGTAGCATTGCTACGACGTGCCCCCGGCTTTTTGAGATCTCTTTCCCAGGCTGAGTTCGGGGCACGGGTACCTGCGATAAAAGCGGGTCGGTCCACATCGGGCCAGGAACGCGCGCACCTCGATCGCTCTTTCCAGTTTTTCTTTCGGCCCCTCCATCGCGATCGAGTCAACTGGAGCCACCATATTTAGCAGCCGGTGGGCAGCCACGACAGCGCAATTCAAAATCATTATTTTCGTAACATATCCCGAGCTGCCTGCGGCCGGCGAGAGTGCTCAGTACATGTACAGAGAATTAAAACAAAAATCGTGCGGCCACGGCCCACGGGGCAGGCGCAATCCCCCGTGCGAGTTTGCGACTGGTCATTCCGCTTTTGTCGGGGCCTCTGACGAGAAGGCAGCTGCAACACTCCGCGTGGCTCCTTCCTTTCTCAAGCCCTGCGCTTTCCGCCTGGCGTTGTGCCGCAAGCGGACAGCGAGCCATTCGTTGCACGAGGCATGTCTTACACCGCACAAAAGTACTCTGATGCTCGGCAACGTGAGGTGGGAAGGGAATGTGTGGAACCTTTCTCCAAAGGACCCACAGCACCACGCCCAGAAACGGGAAAAGAAGGCAAGTACGCACTCTATCAAGCGAAATTGACGAGGAGAAAAAAAAGGACTGTGTGGGAGAGGAAAGAGGCACGGCGAAAGGGGCAGGAGACGAGAAGGGAAAGCCAAAAAGTCCAACGGCAGTGACGAAAAAGCAGCAAGAGCAATCGACCCGAATCGGAAGGCACGATAATATTATCGGAGAGCAAGCAACAGTTGGCAAAAAACAAACGGCAGGCGCTCACTTGTGTATTTTACATTACACTTCAATCACATATGCATGTAAGATATATTATATATGTACATGTATGTACCCCTGTATATTGGTCCGGTCTTTTTCCAACGCAGCTCCAGCACTGCCGCCATGCAATGCATACGTCGCCGTGCATCGCGTAGAGGAGGCCAGAGGATCGCTCCTGCTTGACTCTGTGGCGTTCTATCCGTCTGTAAGGAAAGAGCTGTCCGGTTTGCAGCTCTTTCGCGGCAGGAACGCCCTCTGCTGGTGTAGAAAGTCTCCGTAGCTCCTTCTGCTTTCCCACACCTGCTGTCTTTTTAAAATAAAAGTTGGGTCCTTCTGTCAAGCTCAGCATCTCGATGTTTCTCCCCTCTTTTGTCTCTTTTGCAGTGTCTTTCACGCTGTCTCTCACCTACTCGCTATTCCGTCTCGACCCTTTGCGTCCGCCGTTGCAGCACCCCGGTCATCCTTTCGGCCGTTTGCTTCTGTTGCCCAGTCGTTTCTTCTTTCTTTCTTCTTTTTTTTTCTCTCTTTTCTCACCCCATCACGTCAGCTCAGACAGCTGCTGCTCACAATTCCGATCCCAACAGCCCTCGCCTGGGCATCGTTGGCAATCTCTACTATAGATGCGCGATGCTGGTCGACGCGCTCGTCTTTTCCTCGTTCGCTTTCATCGACTTTCCAAGTGCGATTGCCCGTCCTTCCCGCCGCCGCACGCCCATCGCGCTGCCAAACGAGCCCACAAGGCAGTTCCGCAACCAGCATCTGGCCTGCAAATCCCTTGTTCAACGCACACCCCTGCTCGTTAAGCTCACCCCTCCAGGAACGACCCCCTGTCGTTCCATTGAACCTGTTCTATTTTTTGTCGTTCTTTTCGCCTGTGTTTGGTTGGTATTTTCCGCGGCCCACGCCCAGGCTGCTTTTGATTTTGCACCAGCGTCTGGCTCACGGGAAAATAAGACACAATAAAACGACGAGAGCAATAAGGGTCAGAAAAAGGCCACAAAGCAGACCCTGCCGAGTGGTTGACCGGCTTGCACGGCGTGCCACCTGTAAGCAGTTCTTGCAGCGACCCGCACTGGCGCACTTACACGATGCCAGTCGAGCCAGTCTCCCCGTTCACGGCAAAGATCAGACGCTCGTCTTTTCACACGCCGCCCTTCCCCCTCTTTCTCACGCGTGGTTACTGTTCTCCTTGTTCACCTGGTCCGACATGCTCAACCCAGGGCGTCCTTTTTCTTGTTGATCTACAAAAGTACATGAATTGTTTCCATGTTCGTCCGCGGCCCTGGCCTTACATGCCACTCCATGTCCCATCTGGCCAGCTCCGTACATGTACGTACATGTACATACGCCCTGGATCCCAGTCTTCTGCCTCGTATATCTCTCTTCTCGCTGTTTCCTGGTAACAACAGCTTTGACGTCGGGGCGGTTTCGTCCCGTGTTCGTTTCCAAAACAAGACCCTCCCGCTCGCCTCCAGAACATTGCTCATGATACCTGGGAGGGGGTCCTCTTTGATCGTTTGATCTGCCTGTTCCGCGCTTCTGTTTTTATGATTTTACTTTTACATTTATTCTTTTATCTCTCTACCGACTGCCTCCACTGCCTTTCTTTATTAAGCTTGCGTAATGCGTAATACCCCGGTCTGCACCTCTTCAGCTTTATGCCTCACCAAGCTTTTTCTACTTTTTTCCTCTATATCGCGTACCTCTTTACTTTTCTTTTTCTCGTTTTCTCTCACTCCCCTCCCCTGTGCCTCTCCGATACACCCCTGGTCGCACATTCAGCCCTCTCCACGTCTGCATATCTAATTAGACCGTGGCCTCTTCGCCCCTCTCTGTATACCCCAGTCGTCACCTCTCGACCTATTGCAAGCGTTTCTTTCTGCTTCATTCTGTCATTGAACGTTGTCTCTCCTCCGCTTCCCACCCTAGTACTTCCCTTTCCGCGAGCATCCTTTTGCGAGCCCTAGATCCAGCCCGTGGAATGCCTTTGCTAGCAAAGGGGCCAGGCGAGATCTAAACTGGTCAGGGGATTTTTCCATTGTCTTTTTTTTCTCCCCCCCCCCTCCATTATCTTATTGTAAGATATCTGGTTATTACCATACCCTCTCCTGTCCTCCGCTTAGCCATGCTTAATGGCTTTTTTGCTCCTTCTTTCTTCTGTTAATACGTCTCTACCTCCCCTCCCCTTTTAATAGAACAAAGGCATTCTACGACATACCACCCTCTCAAACCAACCAGACACATCAACGCCCAACTCGTTGACGTCTTTATTGACTAGAACCTGGTTCTTCTCAGCTCGCCAGTGCATACACTCATTAACTATATACCGGAAGCAAAACTAACCTGAACAGCCGCCACAAGACACAGTTCGCGGCGGCAGCTGCTGTCCATCTCACTCTCCCAACCTAGCCTCCTTGCTAATTCACTATTACCTCGTTTCTCGTCATCACAAACCATGTTGCTCAGCAGTCGCCGCCTCAAGGCAGTTGTTGTTTTCTCCTTTGCTCCAATGTGGCCTCCGCCGGCCTGATCGATCCCCTCCTGCGCTTACGAGCAGACGCAGCCACGACAACGGCCACGCCAGCCGCAACAAACATCACAGCCCGCAACAGCAACTGCAACGCAACAACCGCAACGGAGATAACCGCAACGCAGACAACCACAAAGGTGACAGCAGCAACGACGACGACGGAAGGAGATGCACAGGAAACAGCAACGACCGGCTCCAACTCGACGTCGACCATGTCCAGCATCCTGCCCACGGGCACAACTCTCTAACTCGACCTCATCTTTGAATACAACCGTCTTCAACAGTACGTACTGTAAACTGCTGGGCTCTGTTTTTTTAAGAAGAAGAAGAAGAAGAAACCAACTATTGAGGGGCGGCTCTCCCTTTGGCTTCTCTGCGCCTTTTCGCCCTTCTAATATACTAATACAATGCCTCCTTATAGCAACCATCCCGGCAGGCCAGCTTCCCCTGAAGCCTCTTGTGACAACCCGCCTGGGCGTGGCCGGCATTCTCATGCTCCTGACAGGTGTTGTCTACGCGCTCGTGGGAATCCGTAACAAGATGCTGCACACGTTCTTCTCTACGGCCTACCTCGCCAGTCTGGGCACCACCGTCCTGGTTATTTACGTCATGTCGCTGCCCATTAGCAACGCCATCCAGGGTGCCTACCTGGTTGCCGCCGTGTGCTCCGGTTCTGGTCCTCGGCGGTGTTGCCATTGTCTTTAAAGAAATCACCGAGGGCTTTGGCTGCTTACTCGGTGGCTTTAGCTTCGGTATGTGGCTGTTGTGTCTACGCGAGGGCGGTCTCGTCCAAAGCTCCGGCGGCACCATTATTTTCATTGTCGCTTTCACCGTCGCCGCCTACGCCTTTTAACTTTAGCCATTGGACGCGGCAATACGCCCTCCATGGCTTGCATCGCCTTTGGCGGTGCCACGGTCACCGTGATGGGCATCGACGCGTTTAGCCGTGCTGGCCTCAAGGAGTTCTGGGCCTACATCTGGAACCTCAACAGCAACCTCTTCCCGCTCGGCACGGTCACGTACCCGATTACCAAGGGCATTCGCGTCGAGCTGGCCGCCATTGTCTTGATCTTTTTCGCCGGCCTTGTCTCTCAGCTCAAGCTGTGGCGCCTTGTGCATGAGCGCCGGGCCAAGCGTGATGCCGAGCGCCTTGAGGACGAGCAGAAGCTTGCCAAGGAGGAGGAGAATGTTTGGTCGCCAAGTCGAGGCAGCCAATGCGCGCGACCGTGAGGCATGGGAGGCGACCTATGGTGACGGTACCTATGTTGCGCCGCCACCGGGCAGCGGCTCTGGTGATTCGGGCTTGGGCGACATGGACAAGCGACGAGAAGCAAATGGCCCGCAGCCAGACATCGGCATCTATCTCCCGGCAGTCACGACCGGGTGGTGTGATGCCGAATGGAGAGGGCGAGCCGATCGATGAGGAGGCTCCATCGAGATGGCTGATATGCAGCCGGCACAGCCCAAGGCTGCCGCGAGACTGTCATGGAACACGACCAGACTGATGGTGCAGTGGTGGTCCGTGTGGCTCAGGACGAGTATCCCGAGGGTCTGCCCCACAAGGGGAGGCAACTCGGCGCTCCTCTCGCCGTGGGTTTGCACAGAATGTAGCTGGTGCAGGTGTCATGTCTTCCAGCTCGCCCGGCATTGTGCCTCTTCCTTTCACAGTCCCAGCGGGCCGCGCCAATGATAACGACAACGACAATGACGACGACGACGAGACCGGCGAGAAGCAGCGCGATGACCGGTCTTCTGTGGCCACCTTTGCCGACGAGGACGAAGAGGCTGTTGCTGCTGCGGCCGTTTCGAGAAGAACGTCTAGAAAACCCAACGACACTTGCCAAGCGCCTTTCTCAGAACTCGGTCGATCTCCTACGCAGCATCTCGCAGCGGTCCAAGCGTGCCAGCGCCGCCATGGATAAGAACAGCCCGGAAATTGGCGGCCAGAGCCAGGAAAGAGCTTGTTTCGCCCCCCTCCAGCCGCATGGCCTTCCATGAGGATGACGACAACAGCTCCCTGGCAGTGACGATGGACGGCATGAGCTCGGACGGTGGCGACGACGACGACAACAACGACGACCGACTGACGGCGCGCGATGGCGAGACAAACGCAAAGGCAAAGGAAATTGAGGTAAAGGCGGAGCTGTCAAAGGCGATTGATGCTGGCGGTGGTGCGGACGACGATACCGCCAGTTCTCAAGTCGCCAAGGAAGATTTCTCAGAGCCGGCACATGTCGGTAGCGACGGTATCGACCGACATTCTGGATGTGCCGTCTTCTTCATCGGCAGCGGAGACCAAGACGGAGGCGACAGAGGCTTCAGAAGCGACGGAAATCCCAACGCGGTCTACTCCCTCCGTACCGGCGGCCAAGTTGGCTGTCTCGGTCGACTCGGTGCCCGCTGTGCTCACCAAGGACCGTCTGCCGCGGTCCCTTTCGCGCGTTGCCATGTCGTACCGCACCAACGAGTGGGCCAAGCACCTGAGCAACGCTGACGCACCCGAGTTTGAGACACTGCAGCTAGGTGAGCCCCAGCAGCAGCAGCAGCAGCAGCAGCAAAAGGCCCCGGCCGCCGTCATCGCCTCTGCATCAGCAGCAGATGTGTACAGATCCGCACCCACCTCGCCTATTATGTATGATGGCGAGGCGGCAGCACCGGTGGACTTTGCCGCGCTTCAGCAGACGGCTGAGACGGGCGCTCCGGCTCCGGCTGTGCCGCGGTCGGCCTCGGCCATGCCTTCTTACGGCATGCTGTCCCAGTCCAGCTCCCACCAGTCTCTAGGCGCTCCAGATTCGGCCACATCAACCACACCTGGCGGCGCTGGCGCGAGAGCGAGCTACATGTCGACGGCGAGCTCTGCAGCGGGCGGCAACAGCATCAGCAACGGCTACCGCAGCGTCTCGGCCAGCCAGCTGGCGTCTCGTACCCTGGGACTTCACACCGAGCCAATTGCGGAAGAGAACGACGCGGCGACGGAGGTGGCAGCGTGCATGGTGCAGGCGTGGTAGAGGGTGTTGAGGCTGGCAACAGTGTTACCTCGCGTTTGCTAGCCGGGTGAGCATGCACCCGCCGGTCCGGGTGTTGTTTCGTTCAACGCGCCCCAGACGCTGATCGGCCAGCGTGAGATGCTGCTCCGCAGCAAGTCGCAACAGGGCATGTACATTGGCGGCCTCTTGTCAATTCGGCCAGCATGGCCAGCCTCACGACAGCCGGTAACACAGGCAGCATGACCATGCTTCCAGGCACGGCCGTGGTGCCCTCTTCGGGTGCCAGTGACAGTGGCAGCAGCTCCGTGTACAACTTCTACCCGGGCGCCGGACCGACTTCTTTGTCTACGTCCAACGTGGACCTCGATGATCTGCCAATGAACCAGCGGCGCGAGATGATGCGCCAGAGCAGCCTGATGAGCCTCTACGGCCAGAACAATGGGTTGCCCGTCTCTGTGTCGACTCCCGCCATCGTCAACAGCACGCCGACGCCGACCGCTGGCAGCGTGCCGTTTGACAGCCAGCAGCCCAAGCGCGACCAGGTCCATTTGCTCACGCCGGCAGCACGACAGGCCCAGCTCGCCAGCTTCCGCGAGTCGATTGCGGCGGATCTGCGTGCCGGCGCTGCCACGACCGGCAAGGGCAGCCGCGAGTCCTTTACGTCGCCGTATCTCGGCGGCAACGGCGGTGCTTTTGGCGCGTACGGCCGTGATCGCGATCACGAGGTGCAGCAGGCCATCAACATGCAGCGCAACTATCTCATGAGTCAAAAGGAGGCGGAGGCGCAGCGGCGCGAGATGGAGCGGCTGGAGAAGGAGCGCAACGACCGCGCATTCGAGGAGCGCATGCGCCGTGGCGACCTCCTCGAGGCCCACCGCGACGCAATGCGGCGGATGCAGGCGTCGGCAAAGTGATCTTGTTGTTGTCGATGTCGGCAGCCGTGGATAAATCTCAACCACCTTTTCTCATTTTCATTATTTCTTTCACATCCACCTCGATACCAAGGAACACGGACTATCTGTTACATTAAAAAGGGGGGGCTAGTTCTCGGACGGATCATTGACTTGGGGGACATACGTTCATTTTATTTGCTTTTTTTTCTTTTGTCCTTTTTATATATATGGGCATGCGGTGTTTACTGGCCCACAAGCCGTTACGACTACTCACTTTCATTGGCATTTCTCTCATCCTTTGCTTCTTTGGCGTCTCTTTATTTAGCTAGGTTTCCTTTGTTTATCTGGCCGTCTTTCTCAGGGCCATTTACCATATTTCTAATCTTATTGTGTATAAATGACATAGAATGACCTTGGACATATGGGTTGGGCTTTCAAAGTCGTGTCTCGGTGATGCCTAGTGATGCCTGGTGATGCCTGCTGAAAAGCGAAAGAGAGCAGATGGAGCAATTCCCCAAAAGCCGCTTGCATTTGCTGTAGCGGCTGGTCTGCGTAAAAAAGGTGGGCCACAGTGGAGTGGCTGCACTGACCCGAGGCAGCACCACGCTAAAACATTGAGAAGACCTGACTTACATAACTGGCGCCTTCCTGCCTACCGGCACTCGCAACGGTGGCTGACTGTCGCCAGCAAAGCTCTCCCCAGTTGTCCGTACTAGCCCTCACTGCCTGCTCCAGCCTCAGCTCACCCAAAGTCGTTTGCCCTCAAAAGCATTGACTGATTCTCCTTCATTGGCATCGTCAACGTCTACAAACCACTCCCATTCTGCTCTCGTGGCTCATTCGATATCATTCTCGTCTCAGCTTGCCTCTTTGACGCGGCCCTCTGTCACAATTGGCCACTTGCAGCACAGTCCTCGCGCTCTTTTTCTTCTTCTTCTTCTTCTTCTTCTTCTTTTCCGTTTGCTTTTCCTACAAGTTTCTCGGCCTGGAACACTCTTCTTTACGACCACCTTTACCTCAATACACACGCTCCCCGCAACAATGTCGACGCGTCGTACCCTCCGCGGTGGCTGCCAATGCGGCCGCAACATGTACATTATCCAGCCGCCGCCGGATGCCAGCGAGGTGGCCCGGCTCCTCTTTGACACAGCGCCATCGCATCGTGAGCCACCTCCTCCCCCCCAAAGAACCAATGGCTGGCATCTACTATTGTGTACAGTACTGACGGTGTTATGTGTGATAGGCGCATCACTCGCTTTCGCCGCTGCCAACCTACCTGCGCGTGCCGCTGGCATGGTACCACAGCACGACCATGCCCCTGTTCCCCGACGAGACCCAGTCCATGATCCACCGGTCCTACGAGCACCTCAACCCCGGCGCCGCCCGTGGCGGTGGCGTTATCAATACCACCGGCACGCGGCGGCACTTTTGCGGGTTCTGCGGCACGCCGCTGTCGTTTTGGTCCGAGACGCCAAAGTCCGAGGCCGACTACATCCGTCTGGCGCTGGGCAGCCTGAGTCCCGAGGACCTGGACGAGCTGGACGAATGGACCGGTGCAGCCGATGAGAGCGACGAGGGGAGGAGGAGAAGGAAGAGGAGGAGGAGGAGGAGGAGGAGGAGGGTGACAATAACAAAAAAGAGACGGTGGTGGCAGAATCGCTGAAGCGGGCCAGGCCCGGTGATGGCCCGGTTGCGCGCGTCACGTCGTCGACGGGCATCCCGTGGTTCGACAGCTTTATCGAAGGCAGCCGGCTGTACCGGCACTTGCAGCGGCAGCAGAAGCAGAATCTGAAGCAGGCTGGTGGCGGGACGCACATTCGGCGGCACGATGCCGGGTCGGCGCAGAGTGCGGACGGCACGGTGCATTTTGAGTGGGAGGTGCTGGAGTGGGCCGAGGGTGACGATGGTGACGACAGCGACATTGGTCTTGGCAAGCGGTCGTCGGAGCAGAGCCCTGCCAAACGGGCCCGGCTCGGCGAGGACGACAGCGAGGGCGGTGCTAACGTGGCGGCTGGCATGGACGTTGAGTGAGAGGGTAGGACACCTTTGGGGCCGGGAGCCACGTCCTGTGTTGTACATTGCCTGTATTTGTTTTGTGTTGTTTGTTTTCTGGAGCACATTGGAGAGGCGTCCTGACATCTTGGGAGGATTTAATTTTTGGGAAGAGGGACGGGCATACATTCTGTGTTTATGCGTTTTGTTTTGCAGGCCTTGCATGGCCTGGCTGGTTGACTGGGGGTTTGGCATTTGCTGCTGTTGACACTTGGCCGCTGATATACGATGCTCGTGTCTCGCGATGTTGGCCGAGAAAAGCCACTTTCGTGTGATGCCGAGAACAACAAATGCGACATTTCTGGTTTATCTCTTTTGGTTTTGTCCACTTGCCGGGATCCTTGTCTGCTCTCCGACAGCACCGCGTACCCACAGCCCGTGGAGCAGTCCGCTGAACTGGGTCCGCATCGTCGAGGTACAGAGACCCATAAAACAAGAGAGACAGAGAGACAGAGAGACAGAGAGACAGAGAGACAGAGAGACAGAGAGACAGAGAGACAGAGAGACAGAGAGACAGAGAGACAGAGAGACAGAGAGACAGAGAGACAGAGAGACAGAGAGACAGAGAGACAGAGAGACAGAGAGACAGAGAGACAGAGAGACAGAGAGACAGAGAGACAGAGAGACAGAGAGACAGAGAGACAGAGAGACAGAGAGACAGAGAGACAGAGAGACAGAGAGACAGAGAGACAGAGAGACAGAGAGACAGAGAGACAGAGAGACAGAGAGAGGTCAGCTCCGCTGATCTGCCGGCTGGCCGCCGGGCCCCGGCCAAGGTGTCCGTCGGCCGCATTGGCTGGGCTTGTTGGCGTTTCGGCAGACGCCTAGACCACATGATAGCCCCGTGGAAGTTCAGGACGTCGTCTGATATACATCGCACATGCGGTAAGGTTATGCATGCTTTGGCCTTTTTACCTAACATTATCCCCATTATGCCGTCTGTGTGTGCCTGCCCTGTGCACCTGCCTTCCAGAATATGCACATACTGTGCGCTTGCGCCTTCCGTGCCGGGGCCAGACTCGATCCAGGCCCTGCAGGCCGCGACTTCCGATACTGGAACGGGGTTTTTCCAGGGTTCAGCCAGAAACAGCCGGCCTGTCCAGGGGGCTATTTGGTATCTTTTTGCTGCCCTTCTGTCTCGTTTGTCAACTTTTTCTACTTTAGCATCTCGCATGAATTTGTATGTCACCTTTTTGCTTCGACCCCGTCTGTCGGTACTCCATAGATACTTTGTTTCATTGGGAGAGGGCGGCTCGATTACTTGCATTGCGTGCATATTCAACCCGTCTCCCAAGCCTTATCTGCAGAGGCTGTTGCTCAGAACGACGCAAACAAAAAGCAGGCAAATTCCCGTCACGGGACGGCCGGCGACCGTTGCTTTGTGTGCTCCCCAGTATACACCGCCCAGGCCGAGATTCAGGCGGCGGCCCGCGACTCCGTCAGTAGCGTCGTTTGAGTGGGAGGGCCTCCTTCCTGTTCTGTGGTCTGCAGTGGTGGCCGCGCCGATACTGGAAGGCGCACCCCAAGACCAATGCCCCGCGGAGGGGGAACCAAACAACGTGCACGCCACGGGCGGGGCCCTCCTTCCCATTCCTCTGAGCGATTCTGCCCCTGTAATGCCTCTGTATTACTCAGTAAACCGTCGTGCCCAAGACCCAAAAGAACTATAAATGCCACCGAAGAAAGAGCTTGGGGGGCGCTAGTGCTAGCAAAGAATAAGGAACAGGGGAAAGGGGTCCCGTTAGGTCGGTACCTCGTCCACTGTCAAAAACCGAACAACGCCACCACGAAGCCATTTGGACAGCAGCAGCCGGTGACGACGGTCCGACGCGGGTGAATCCAGCACGCCAGCACGCCAGCAAGTCAGCACGACAGAGCACACTGACTGACGAGCACGAGAGACGTGAAACCGGTATGCAACTCTAAGCTCTACCCTCCCATCGTATGCAGCAGCAGGTGCGCTGGGACCCGTTCCCACAGGATGGGCCAGACAAGGCCAAGCTTGTTATTCTCCCGTTTTCCGCAGCCCGCCTCTCTTTTTCTGCTCCTTTCTGCTCTCCCTCTCCTGCTTTGCTGTTACGGGTTGTTGTATTGTTGTATTCTGCTCGGACGGTCTATATAAGATGACGGTCGCCATGCTAGGTCTGCAGCCGCGGGTCCTGGCATGATCTGCTGAAGCTTCCTTTTCTTGCTTCTTCTTTCTCTTTCCCTCCCCGAGTCTCTATTTTGTGTTTTGCTATATACCCCACGTTCTGTTCCGACCTATTGCCCACCCATTGACCTCTTCCCGCCATCGACTGCAGATACCACGCCATCTGTCGCCATGTCTCTCCCCAAGGACTTTCTCTGGGCTTTGCCACCGCTGCGTATGTATCTGCCGTCTCTGGCCATCTCTGGCCGCCTCTGGCCGTCTCTGGCCCGTTCTTGATCATATATACTGACGCTGCGCCCACATCCTTCCAGCTACCAGATCGAGGGCGGTGCCGACCAGGATGGCCGCGGGCCGTCCATCTGGGACAAGTTCTGCGCAATCCCGGGCAAGATTGCCGACGGCAGCTCGGGCGCCGTGGCCTGCGACTCGTACAACCGCTGGCAGGACGACATTGAGCTGCTGAAAAAGGTGGGCGCCAAGGCGTACCGCTTCTCGGTCAGCTGGTCGCGCGTGATCCCGCTGGGCGGCCGCGAGGACCCGGTCAACGAAAAGGCCTGGCCTTTTACCAGACATTAGTCGACGCGCTGCTCGACGCCGGCATCACACCCTCGTCACGCTCTTCCACTGGGACCTGCCGGATGGCCTCGAGAAGCGCTACGGCGGCCTGCGCAACCGCACCGAGTTCCCGCTCGACTTTGAACACTACGCGCGCACCATGTTTGCGGCGCTGCCCAAGGTCAAGCACTGGATCACCTTCAACGAGCCCTTTTGCTCGTCGATTCTCGGTTACAACACGGGCTTCTTTGCCCCCGGCCGCACGTCGGACCGCACCAAGTCGGCCGAGGGAGACAGCTCGCGCGAGCCGTGGGAGGTCGGCCACAACATTCTGGTGGCGCACGGCCGCGCTGTCCAGGCGTACCGCGCCGACTTCAAGGCGGCCAGCAACGGCGGCGAGATTGGCATCACGCTCAACGGCGACGCCACGTACCCGTGGGACCCCGAGGACCCGGCGGACGTGGAGGCGTGCGACCGCAAGATCGAGTTTGCCATCTCGTGGTTTGCGGACCCCATCTACTTCGGCCACTACCCGGCGTCGATGCGCAAGCAGCTGGGCGACCGGCTGCCCGAGTTCACCGAGGAGGAGCGCGCTCTCGTGCAGGGGTCCAACGACTTTTACGGCATGAACCACTACACGGCCAACTACATCCGGCACAAGACGACGGAGCCGGCCGAGGACGACTTCCTGGGCAACTTGGAGACGTTGTTTGAGGACAAGAACGGCAACAGCATTGGCGAGGAGACGCAGTCGTTCTGGCTGCGGCCGCAACCCGCGCGGCTTCCGCGACCTGATGGTGTGGCTCAGCCGGCGCTACGGCGGCCCAAGATGTACGTGACGGAGAACGGCACGAGCATCAAGGGCGAGAACGACCTGGGCGCCGACGACGTGGTCAACGACGACTTCCGCGTGCGCTACTTTGACAGCTACGTGCGCGCGCTGGCCGATGCCGTGCGCGAGGACGGCGTCGACGTGCGCGGCTACATGGCCTGGTCGCTGATGGACAACTTTGAGTGGGCCGAGGGCTACGAGACGCGCTTTGGCGTGACGTACGTCGACTACGAAACGGCCAGAAACGCATCCCCAAGAAGAGCGCCTTCTCGCTGAAGCCGCTCTTCGACAGCCTGATCAAGAAGGATTAGGGGCAGGGCAGTGTGATGCGTTGGCAATGTGTCTTGCATATTTGTGTAGAGATTGGGTATTAACGACTTGTTTCCTGTTCCCTGTTCCGTGTTTTCGTTTTCGTTTTCGTTTTCTGTCTTCTGTTTTTGACTTCTTTTTCTTTCGGATTTTCTTACCTTGTCCTCTTTTCTCTCATGAATTCGGCTGGATCAATAGAGTGCGTACGAGATACGAGTACACGTCCACAAGACAGCCTTGCAGCAGCTCAACCGTCGTGCCGTTCATGACCTCGCGCGCTCGGCATTGACCAGCCAATAGTGACACTCCATGACCGAAGGTGAAGGAAATAAGTCTCGGCCTCTCGCGCTGAACCTTTGCGGCAGTCTAGGCGTCTTGGCGAAAGTCGCTCCTGCCTCGCTTCTCTAGACACGACGGAGCCGCCAGCCCACGCTAGCGACATGCCCTCCTTCCCCACCGACACCGCCGTTCCCCCGAATAGCAAACAGCACACTGCACTACGACGCTGGGATCAGCTGACCTTACCCCACAGAGTGTCCCCAAGCATTACCCCAGAACAGCCCGAGCCGTCACTTTGCCTCGGAAGCTGGCCAAACGCCGGCTAGCCATTGGCTTTCGGCCTCGCAAGCTCCACAGCTGTCAAGACAGCAACACCGGCAGCCTCTCGTGCTCGTTTCGCTTCCTTTTGACGTCTGCCTTTTTATTTCCGCGATCTCCTTTTCTGTTTTTGTGTTTCTTCTCGCTTATCTACTCTTCTTTGGTGTGCCTGCGTTCCTTTTCCCGTTCTCCTCTTTCGCGGCCTCTTCTCTCCATTCCTCCTCCTCCACCACCACCTCCTCATCTTCCCCTTCACCTTTTCTCTCTTCTTTTCTTTTGCCCGTGTCTTTTTCTCCCGCATCCTCATCTCACCCTCATAATGTCTGGCCCCCAGTCCCGTCTCGGTCGGTCCTGAGCCACCTCATCGGCGCAAGACCTGCCCCAGCGCCGCTGCGCCCGAGACGTCTCGGCCGGCTCCAACGAGGCCTCCATCCCCGTCTACAAGCACGTCCTCACGCCGACATCGTTCCTCGAGCGCGCGGCCTCCCCGACGCTGAGGCCATTGTCCACATCACCGCCAACGGCCGCATGCTGCGGCGCACCTACGCCGAGTTCGCCGCGACCGTGCCCGTGGCCTGGCCTGGTACTTTTCGCACCATGGCTTCCGCCGCGTCGGCATCCTGGCCCCCAACACGCCGGCTTTTCTCGAGACCATCTTTGCGTCGGGTTGCACGCCGGCGCCGTGCTGGTCCCGCGCCAACTACCGCCTAATCCGCCGCCGACGTCGCCTTACGTCTTTGATTTTGCCGACGTCGACATTATCGTGGTTGATGCCCAGTTCGCCCTCGCTTGCTCACACGATGGGCTTCCGATTGCTTTGCCGCCAGCCACCCCGGCATCCCCATACCTGGTCGACTCCGACACCTGACACGACCGAGGCAGAGCTGCAGGGCGCCTTTGACGGCCGTGCTCGAGCCTGCGCTTTTGCAGGCGCACCGTCCGCTCGTCGAGGACCGCGGCTGGGCGGGTCTGCACGTCTTTTGGGCTTCCCAGCCGGGCCACAAGCCGCTGGACGAGGACGACACGATTGCGATCCCCTTCACGTCGGGCACCACGGCCAAGCCCAAGGGCGTCGAGTTCTCGCACCGCGGCGCGTACCTGGCAGCGCTGGCCAACGTGGCCGAGTCTGGCTGAACGGCGAGGACACGGGCGGCGACGACAACGACAAGCGGCCCTGGTGCCGCTACCTGTGGACGCTGCCCATGTTCCATGCTGTTGGCTGAAGTTCCCCTGTCTGTGCTGTGCGCCCGTGCGTGGCACGCCAACGTCGTGCTTGCGCAAGATTGACTTACGCGCTGATCTGGAAGCTGCTGCGCGAGGAAGGAGTCACGCACTTCAACGCGGCGCCGACCGTCAACACTCTGCTGTGTGCGGCCCCGAGCCGAGCGGCTGGCACGCGTCAAGGTCACAGTGCCGCGAGTCCCCCGACCGCCCACCTGTTTGAGCAAATGGTAAGTTGTCCTAATTCACTGATAGAGAGAGAAAGGGGCAAATATGCTAACCCAGACAGAGCAAACACTCAATCTCCACCCTGTCCACGTGTACGGCATGACCGAGACCTACGGCCCCATTACGCGCGGCTACATCCTGCCCGCCTGGAACAAGCTGCCGGGCCACCAAAAGTTTGAGCGCATGGCGCGCCAGGCCACGGCTTCTTGACGAGTTCTGCCGGCCCGCGTGGTCAAGACGGACGACGACGGCAACGCAATCACAGCCAAGAACCACAAGGGCGTCACAGCGTTTGTTGACGTGCCCCGCGACGGCCACACCATTGGCGAGATTGTCTTCCAGGGCAACATTTGCGCCAAGGGCTACTACAAGGACCCGGCCGCGACGGCCAAGCTGTTTGATGGCGGCGTGCTGCACTCGGCGACCTGGCCGTCATGCACCCCGACGGCAGCGTGCAGATCCTGGACCGCGCCAAGGACATTATCATCTCGGGCGGCGAGAACATCTCGTCGGTCGCGCTCGAGAGCATTCTGGTCGAGCACCCCGACGTGCTCGAGGCGGCCGTCGTGGCCGTGCCGGACTCGCACTGGGGGCGAGCGGCCCAAGGCGTACGTGACGACCAAGACGCTCAAGGGCGGCGACGGCAAACCGGTGGTGATTGAGCAGGCGCGTTTTTGGACTGGGTCAAGCACCAGAGCGGCATCAGCCGGTTCATGGTGCCGCGCGAGATGGAGCTGTGACGGAGCTGCCCAAGACGAGCACGGGCAAGCTTGCAAAAGAATGTGCTGCGGGCAGTGGGCGCTCAAGGCACACCCGAGGACGTCAAGGTGGCCATGAGTTTGCAGGATGTTTGATGATCTGCCTTTGATTTATTGGTTTCTTTTTTTTATGTTTTTTTTTATTCTCATGTACTTGTACAATAGCGTTGGATTTGATCTACTGTGGACCACCTTTGGATACACCATCACTTATGCGTTGGGTTATTTCAATAACAAGACAACTCTTTTCAGGGACCAGATGTAAATCATATGACTTGTGATTATGCCGTATAAAGGCCAAGATGAAATGCTGGTGATTACAAACTTTCTATCAAATGCGTCGTACAGAAAATGGCAAGGCTATGACAAGGAAAACAAACAACACAAAACGAGCAGAACACGCAAAAGGTATAGAGTAAGAAAACGAAAGCCGTACTAAAGAAACATTCTTCCAGGTGTCTCAACGACATTGAGGTCCAAAGGGATCCTCTGTCTAAAAGAACCCGTCTGGCCGCTGTTCCTGTGGTGTCTCGCCGGGCCTCTGTCTCGGTCACGGCAGCCGAAGGTGCGGGATGTCATCGTTGACCGTGTAATCGGGTTGAGACGCAGCAGTCTCCTCGTCCGCAGGCGCCGTGCTCTTCCGCCTTGTGACCAGAACAGCCCGCCCAGGGTGGTGCTCAAACTGCGTGCACGGCTGCGACCATCGCTGCGGCCGCCCCCTTTGCTTGAAGGACGACGCCGGGCCACCAGACGTTCCGGATATTTCTCCGTTCGTTCTCTGCCTCCACCACCAGATGCAGATCCATCGAGGGCCTGCGGCAGACGACCCCAATGTTCCGGCGCTCCGGAGGATCATGGGCAGAGACGCCTGGATGCCTGGACCGGTCAAGAGCGCATCCGTTCGAGCCACCCGCGGTGGTGGTGGTGGTGATGGTGCCGGTACGGGTGCTGGCTCTGGGCTCCTGAAAACGGCTGCAGCAGCCGCTCAGCGTCGTCCAGCAGAAGCTCGCCCTGCGGCACAAACAGGCTCGAGCGCAGGCTGGAGCCGCACCCGCCGTGTGGACGGCCGGCGTGCTGTCTGGGGGCTGGTGCCGTCGAGATGCTGCAGGATGGTGTCGGCCATTACGGCACTCATTGTGGACGACAGGAGCGGCGAGGGCGAGATCATGGGGCTCTGGTGCAGGTACTGGCGAACGGCGGCCGCAACACGGCCGACGGTGTTACGGCCGGTCGGCGATGGGCGGTGCGGGCGTGGAGGACGTCGCGGCATTGTTAACTGCCGGAAGATGTGCCGATTGGCATGCAAGACCGAGTCAGCGCTGAAGGGCGACGGGCCAAGGCTCGGCCGGATGGCTCCCCGCCGGTGTCGTCGGTGCATCCAGCGACGAGTAGTGGTCCACAGCCGTGCTGACGGAGGCGCTGCGCCAGGGATTTTCGAGAAGAGGCTGTGAAGGCTCGTCGCTGCCGCTTGCCTTCCTCCTGTCCCTCGTCGTCGTCGTCCTTGTACGTCAGGTAGTCGCCGGCACGGCAGACTCTCCTTCGCGCGAGCCGCCGAGGATGGCGGCGCCATGGCTATACGAGGCACAGAGGTAGCTGCCAGGCTGGGCGTTACGAGCGGCGTACGCTGCGAGGGATGCCCGTGTCGGTGGCCAGCGACAGTGGCCGGTTCGTGAGCGTGCCGACAAAGTTGACCCGGGACGCGCGGGACAAGCGCCGAGAGCCGTGCCGGATGGTTGTGCGCCATATTGGCGTTTGCGGGGCGGCGTCGTCTGTCCGGGCGTTTGCCTGGTCTGCAAGGTTGATGGACGTCGACTGGCCCGTCGGCAACCGAGACTTCGTCTTCCTCGTCTTCGTCGTCCTCGTCGTCCTCGTTGTGCGGCGGGCGGCCGCTGGTGATGATAAAGACACCAAAAAAGGTCAGCAGACAGCCGCCCACAAACTTGGCGGCCTGCTCGGCCGTGGTGCGCTCAAAGTCGCGGTAGAGCACGGCGCTGCCAATGATGACGCACAGCGTGAACATGACAAACTGGATGGGGATGACCTGCGTCGAGTCGAAGCGCTGCAGGGCCTTGTTGACGTAGCGGACCTGCATCACGGCCGTGCCGAGGAGGATGACCAGCAGGACGTACGTCATGGGCGTGAGAAAGGCCCCAGCAGCGTCGACGACAGCATCGACGAGACGCCCTTGGTAGCAAGCACGTATAGCCACCTGCGGCAGTTGGTTAGTATATGGAAAGAAGAAGAGAACAAGGGGCAAGGCCAAAAGAAAACCCACCAAAAAGGCCAACCAGCCCGAGGTCGATGAGGATGGTCCGGTTGCCGTTACCGCGGGCTGGCCCACATCAGCAACGTGATCAGGCTGCAGGTGACGCCGACGTAGATGAGGAACGCCGTCGTCGTAATGGCATCCCACACGTCGTGCGGGTTCAGCTTGGTCTCTTCCTGCTTGGCACTTGAGGACCACCGTCACGGCCCCGGCAATGGCAACGACGACGCCGAAGAAATCGCGTTTCCGGAACGCCTCCTTGAACAGGATGGGCGCAATCACGCAGTTTGGAGATCAGGGCCACCACACCCAGCGGGAGACAAATGGACGCGGGCGCGAAGCCGTAGGCCAGAAGTTGCCCATCTCGCCGACGGTGATCAGCACTTTGGCCCAGCCACCAGTAGGGCGAGCGCAGGTACGACGTTGACCGCGGCGCGTCGGGGTCCGAGCCCGTGTCGGAGCTGCTGGGTGCTGGCGAGGAGGAGCCGCGTGGGGTAGCCCGCTGTCAAGGGGTCGGATTCGCGCGCATGGGCTCTGTCGTCGCCGTCGACATTCGGCATCGCCCTCGTCGTCGGCCTCGTTCCCATCGGCCCGGCTTCCGCTTGCCCTCCACAGCACCGTATCCTCCACCGTATCCTCCCACCGCCCCCACCACTCCCGTTGCCACTGCTGCCCTTGTTCCGGCGCATTGGCCTGGCCGTTCTTGGCGGCGTTCCGGAGCGCCTGCCGGGCCCGTTCGCGGTTGCGCTGCTGCTCCTTGTTGCAGTCCGGATGTGGGCATAGCGCTGCACGTTTGAGCGCGAGCGCAATCAGCACGTTGCCCACAATCGCCGTCACGATTGCCGATCAGAGACGACCAGTTGCTCGGCAGGTCACTGCCCGGGCCGTCACCGACCGTGCCGTTGCTTGGGAAGACGCCGCTTGCCGCCGGAGAAGGGAGCCATGATGATAATGACGACGCGAGCAACGGCGGCGGTGGCAGGGGCGGTGCTGGTGTTGGTATATAAGTACATTGCGTCGTGCCCCGGTGTGCCTGTCGTCTCGTGCCGAGAACAGAGACCCGGTCCTGGTGTCGAGCTCTCGGCGTCCTTGCACGTTTCTGCGCGGCACCAGCTCCGGCCAAGGCTCAGCGAGGGACCGCCGCCGTGATGGGACGCTGTCGGAAGCTCGGGGCTTTGTCTGTGGTCATTTGGGAGAGGAGTCGCTGGCAGGGCCTTGCAGGAGAGGGGTGCCCTGGGTGCGTCGAGGGTCGTGCGAGTTCGTGTCTGTGGTGAGCGAGCCAGTGCCGTCGGGAGAAATGAAGGCTCTTTTCGCGTGTCACCGTGATGCAAGTTGATGCAAGTTGGATGCAAGTTGGAACCGGCCGGCCGGGTTCAAAGCCGCTCAAACGTCGCCGTTTCTTGGTCAAGGACGCAGTCAAGACCAGAAGATCCAGCATGGAAAAGACAGAGGCCCGACAGGAGGCTGCAAGACCTGGTAAAAAGGCAGTCGGATCGGGAGTGATAAGAGTGGTGGATTGCCCAATTTGCTGCTTGTTGCCTGCTATTCCGCTTTCGAGGTTCGGTCTTGTTCGGCAGACTGCAGCGAACAGGTTTCGTCATCATAGCTGCTAATAGGTGCTGTAGGGTGCCGACAGCGCCTGAAGAGCGCTAAATGGCCAGTGCAGTTTAGTGCAAGAACGTGCTATCTTTCGCTGTGTTTAGGGGCCCTGTGACGACGTTGGCACTTGCCTGAATAAGCCCAATTGCGCGGACGACGCGCCTGCCTTTTGTAAGATAATGCATGTTATTTACATGATTCCACTGGCTGGCGAAAGTGGCCCCACTTTGTCCGCTGCAACAAGCCTCAAGCCAACCCTGTGCTGCCTGTTTCTGCTCCCTGGAATTTCCGCTCTTCCGGGGCTCCGCCCCCGCTTTTCGCGATCTGAGACCACTGTCGGCGCAGTGTGGCGGCCTTTTCGTTCCTTCCAAAGTCCAACAGCTCCTGCCGTTTTGTTAGCGCACCCATGGCTCTTTCCGCCCGTAATAGTTTCCTACGCCTGCCCCATCTGGCGATGTCCCCCGTCTGACTTGACTTTCTTTTAAAAATTAGCCGCCGACCGCCACACAACTACCATCCACCTCCGCCCCTTCTTTCAACAAGAACCTCTGCGACTGACGAGTGCAGCTCGCATTTCAACGATTGCCGCAACTTCTTCTACATCTCACAATTATCGCAGCACCCCCAGATCAACCCCCCGCCACCATGGCCGACGACAACGATCCGCCCAAGAATCCCTTCGTCCGCTGGAAGCAGCATGTCGATGCCCACATCGGCATGACGCTGCAAGGCCTACTCGGAATCCCGAACATGGTCTCCAAGAACCTCAACATCCGCCAGGAGCCCAACAGCGGTTCTGGTTCTGGCTCCGAGCCCGGCTCCGGCCCCGCCGACGGATCCCAGCCGCCGCCCTCGTCTTCTTCCTCTCCTCCTCCTCCTCCTCCTCCTCCCTCTTCGTCGCAAGCCAACGCCAGAAGCATCGCCGGCAGCGGTAATGGCGGCAGCAGCAGCAGCAGCAACACCCACAGCAACTACACGCCCTCTCTCCCTACCCCTACGGGCCCCTCGGACAACGACGACGGTCTCGATGGTGTCGACGCCGCCCAGCTGCTCGCGTGGCACAAGTTTGTCTACTACTCGCCCTATTCGCCCCTCAAACTCCAGCAGCAGCAGCACCTCCACCTTCTGCCACCGCCCGTGCCCCAAGACGTGCCGTTCGGTGCCGACCCCTTTGCGTTCACCTACGCCGATGCCTTTGAGGACCTGCTCCGCGCCAGCAGCGGTGGGCCGCTGCTGGACCTCGCCGACCGTTCGTACCGCAATCTCCACTACCAGATGCGCTACGGCAGCACCATTGAGCCGCCGTATGCGTTTTTCCACCGGATGCACAGCCAGCGGCTGCTCGATGCGTACTTCCCGCGTTCGTTGACGGCAGCAGCGGCGGCAGTAGGCAGTGCCGAGGAAAAGGACGGCTTTGCTGACACTGCAAGCGACGATGTCGTGCGTGCTGTCACGGCCCTAGCGAGCGGGATCGAGATTTGTGGCGGGAACAGCGGGCAGAGGAGGCATATGCCGACAAGCACGATGGAGGCCCCTATGACGACGATACGGGCGAGTGGGACGATGGGCAGATGAGGACGAGGCCGAGGCCGACGGCAATGACGATGACGACGAAGGTGGATCCCCGTGGATCCGCAGACCGGGGCCGGTCAAACCACAGAGCTACGGTTACGGTGGAACTCTTTTTGGCGAACTTGACCGCGTGTTCCGTGTGCTTGGCCGCATCATTGACGAGGACACGGGCGCGGCCGCCGAAAGAGCCGCCAATAAGAACGACCAAGACACCATCACACCCCACAGTGCCATGGACAAGACCGAGGCCGAGGCCAATGCTGAAGACGAGCTGTACAATGCGGTGCGCTCGGCATATTCCAACGCCGAGCGGTCCCTGGGCTCTCTGATCAAGACGTTCTCAGGTAGTTTCGATTCGTCTTCGTCTTCGTCTTCGTCATCCTCCATCTCAACCACCGGGTCCGCCAGCTCGATCCGCGACACGGACGGGCGCCAAGGCGACACCATCCAGACGACCGAGGAGCACATTGACGCCTTTGGCAACCGGCACGTCAAGACTGTCGTTCAGCGTCTCGATGCGGACGGCAACGAGGTCGCGCGGGAGACGCGGTACACCATTCGGTCGCAGTCTGCGCAGGAAGCGGCTGCACTCAAGGACGCGTACGACGATGACAGCAGCGGCAACGACGAGGAGGGCCGGGGCGAGAAGAATGCAGACGCCCTGCCAAAGCCGGCCAGCAGCAATAACAACGATAACAACGATAACAACGATTCCCGGGGCTCGGGCTGGTTCTGGAAGTAATGGAGGTCCAGCGATACACTGGACACTGCACAAAGCAAGAAAACGAAGCGACCCTGGCATCGATGTTTCTAACTCTTGACTCCGCTCCTGGCGGCTCCTGCGGCCTCCAAGGTGGGAGGAGAATGGTTTGTTTTCAAAAGGATACCCCCGAGGATGACACTCTCACTTTCATTTTTGTCTATTTTTTTAATATCGCCCTTCCTTTATTATCATTGTTTTGGGTTTTTGATTTTTGGGTATTGGTTTGGTTGTATGACTGCACGTTTCTACGGTTTCTTGTGTTTTTTTCTTCTTTTTCTTTCCTTCTGTATATAGCATACGCATACCACGCGTTCGCTCTCATTTCATAGGACCATATTTTGTTTTTAAATGGTTGCAAGGATAGCCTCATAATGTCATTCGCTTTTCTGGTAGAACGGGACCCGTTTTTGGAAATCTGATTCACAAGACGTATTACGAGTATCTGTTGAACCGCCAATCATGCGTGTATTTAAACCATGCTTGCATTTGTTTGTGCTATGCTATTTCACGAGTGGAAGCGCCTTGTCTTCTCGTGATATCATTGTCTTGGCATATTGTCATGTTTCCTTTCTTTTTCAGGTCTCTTTTGCGCATTTCCCCAAGTTCTTCAATTATAATAGATTTTAATATTTTAATATTTTGATTATCAGGTTTTCTCTTTTTTTACGGTCTTGGGGCCCTGTGGGCCGTGGTATGTGTCTTTCAATCGTGGCAAAGAAAATAACAAGAAAGAATATACATGAAGCGGTAAAAAAGATAGGGATCCAAGACAGATGTAGGGGATAAGTCAACGTATAGCCTTTTATGCAATCTTGAAAGAATTTTGATAATTGCTTTTTTTATATTCAAAGAAAAGGGTGGAAAGAAGGTCAAAAAGAAGAAGAAAAGAAGTGGTATGGCGCCTTGGGGTGTGTATAGATGAGAAAATAAAATATGAAGAGAGAAAAGGTAGGTGGGAATCGATGAGGAATGCCAGGATCTAAAGTAGGAGGAAGAAGTGGTGACAAAAGAAAACCCGAGGAAATAGATAAAAAAAAAGGGAGGAAAAAAACAAAAAGACTTGCAACAATAGCCACAGAAGACCGTTGGCCTGTGAGACAAACACGAGGTTCCCCGTTTCTTCAGTCGTTCTTCCGCAGGCTCTGGAGGTACAGAGCAAATGTCCGCCGGTCTGTTGACGTGGTCAGGGTCTGCACAAACTCCTCGGCACCGCCGCCCAGCTGTGGCAGCAGGGTCGACCGCAGGTGCTGGATAAAGACGTCGCCCGTCTTGATGTAGATGGTCTGCTCTAGGCCGGCAATCTCGTTCAGCACCTGCCGTGACTGGGCATCCTTGCCGGGGCGGAACTGCGGGTCACGCAGCACATCCCAGCACGTTGAGTGGAAGCGGTCAATCACAAAGCTGTCGAAGCCGGGGATGCTTGGTGCAGGCGGACCACCCAATGCTGGGGATTGCTCGCCGGCATTGTTGTTGTTGTTGTTGTTGTTGTTGTTTGAGGTTGAGGAGTTGGAAGTTGCGGGGTTGGAGACGGAGTTGGAGGCGGAGTTGGAGTTGGCGGTGTTTTTGCTGTTGCTGGTGTTGCCGCCGTTGTTGTTGTTGTTGCCGCCGCCGCTGTTGGCCGAGCCGGGCAGTCCCCGGATCACGGCCACGTTCGGACCGCCCCAGACAGACGTCATGCGGGCGAGCACACTAAACGCCAGCCGGCTGCCAATCAGGTTGCTGTGGCCAATCACGCGGGCTAGTGCCGTCACTGATGAGATCATGGTCTCAAAGAAGCCCTGGTTGGCCTCGCTGATCAGGACGCCCTCGAGCTGGTTGGTCAGGATAATCTGCAGGAACGTCAGATACTCGCGCCGCAGCTCCGCCAGCTGGATCTCATCGTCGGTGCCGGAGATGGGCTCCGACAGGCCACCCAGCACCCGCTGCAGCAGTGGGGTCAGCAGCATGTTGAGCACGTTGTAGATCTGGCCCTTGAAGTTGTAGACAACCTGCTCCAGCAGGCGCAGGAAAAAGGCCATCTCATCCTTGGAGGACGTCTGCGACAGCAGGCCCTCGATCCACTGCGGCAGCTGCGGCAGCACGGCAGCACCCATGACGCCCAGCAGCCGCGAGAAAGCCGACCGGCAGGCAGCACGAATCTCCGAGTTGGCGTTGAGCTCGCCCAGGGCAATGAGGATGGCCTCGGCGGCCCGCGAGAACTCGTTCGAGATGGCCTCGTCCGGCGGCGGCTTGTTGTTGTTGCTGGCACTGCTGCCGGCGCCAGGGCTGACCTGGTAGTCAGAGAAGCCGTACGCCAGCGTGCCGAGCGCCATGATAATGTGGTGGATCTGCAGAATGGCCTGCGTGTCGCCGGCCTTGGCGCGCGGCAGGTTGCGCTCCATGTCGGAAAACAGCGGGTCCATCACCGAGCGCGCATACAGCGCCTGCTTCTCGGCTGGGGTGGCGTTTGTGGACGAGACGCAGCCGATGGCCTCGAACAGGTACAGCTGGCCGTTGAACAGTGCGTCGGCCGAGTGGTCGGTTTCGTCCGAGGACATGTCGTCGTCAGCCTCGTCGTTGGAGACCTCGGCGCGGATGGGCAGCAGATCGCTAATCGACTGGATAATGGTCTCGGCAACGTTGCCCACCTGTGACCGCAGCTTGCTTCACGACGCGGTGGAAGAGGTACCAGGACCGGATGCGGATGCGCGGGTGGTCGTGGTGTGTTAAGCGAACAAAGTTCTCGAGCGCACGCGGGATGTACTCGTGATGGCTCTCGAAGAAGGAGCAGTACCGGTTGCAGATCTCCATGTACTGCAGCAGGATGGCCGGGTGCCGGAACTCGGACACGCCCGACTCCATCATCTTGCGCATCAGGGCGACCATGCGCTCCGATGCGGCGGCCGAGGGCTTGCTCTTGGCGGTCAGGCCCTGGTTGGGCAGTGTCAGCTCGCCAAAGAGGTCGAGCTCGTGCAGGGCCAGGTCGAGGTCGCGCCAGTCCATGCTGTTGCCTGCTGGTCGAGGGACTGGAAGGCGCTGGCAATGAGGTTGCTGAGCACGTCGACGTACAGGTCCTGGTCGACGGCGGCGACGCTCTTCTGCAGGTTCTGCAGCCACTTGCGCAGCTCCTGGAACTCGACCTCGTCGGTCTGCTCCTCCTTGTTGCCCCAGTTGCTCGTCTCGTCGTAGCGCATCTTGCCACAACGGCGTTGAGGATGGGCGCCAACATGTCGCGGTAGGCCGGCGGCAGGTTCGGCACCTTGCGCAGGAAAGTAAGCAGGTCCGTCAGGGCCGGGATGACCGTCGAGCAGACCTCGTCGTACTCGTCCGAGAAGAAGCGCAGCAGCAGCGGGAGGAAGTCGTGCAGCAGCGGCTCGGCGCGGGCACGGACGCCGGACTCGACGGAGCTGTCGTCGAGCACGCGCACCACGTCGCTGACGACGGTGTTGACGAGCTTGGCCACGGCCTCGGCCAGGTCGGTGTCGTACTTGGGCGTCTTCTGGAAGTCGCGGAGGGGCGGGCTGGCCACGAGCTGCGAGACAACCTCGCGCAGGTTGAGGAACAGGATCATGTCGATCTTGTCGCTGGGCTTCATCTTCTTGGCCACGACCTCGGTGACGGTGTCGATGGCGGCGTCGCGCACCTTGTCCTCGCCGCTGCTGGGGTTGGACCGGCCGATGAGCGGGAAGAGCAGGTTGAGCATGTCCTGGTTGAGGACGAGCGAGATGTCGATCCAGCTGACCCACTTGCCCATGATCTTGAGCGTCATCTCGACAATGTGGTCGCTGCGGTTGCCGTACTGCAGCAGCAGCTCCTGCCACGAGCGCGCAATCTTGTGCATGTCGCGTCGCGCACGAGGTCCTTGAGGTTGTTGTTGCGCTTGACGTCGGCAGACTGGCGGGCCAGCATCACGTCGGCGATCTCGTCGTGCACCGAGCCCAGCATGCGCAGGTACAGCATGACGCCGGCCATGTTGTCGCGCTGGCCGCCGCTGCCGGGCGAGCTCGTCAGCGCCAGGAAGTCGTCGATGAATGTCTCCCAGCCCTCCTGGTACGAGTACACAAAGAGGTAGGTCAGCGTCTGCGTCAGCTTGTTCTGCAGCGCCGGCGGGTCGACCTGGGCGTCGGGTTCGCTGCCGCCGTAGGTGCGCTGGATGTACTCGAGCAGCGTGTTCTTGAGGAACGAGAGGCTGTTGCCGTCGAGCGCCTGTGTCTGCACGGCGTTGTTGACAATCTCCAGGGCCACGAGGCGGACCACCTCGGAGGTTCGTGGCGAGCGCGTGAAGAGGGCGGCACACAGCTGCCACGCCTGCGGGTCAGAACGCAGCTGGTGCAGGTAGTCAAAGGCCTGGCCCTTGAGGGTGACGTCCGAGGTCGGGCTCCAGGCGATCTCAATGGCCCTTTCGATCTGGAGGGCAGGGGTGGTGAGCAAGTGGTGAGCATGTGGTGATCGGTAAAAAGGTAACTTACCTGTTGGCTGACCTGACTGTCCATGGTTGCGGCCTGGGTCGATATATGCCTGGTTGGCGGGTGGAGAGAGGGCGTGATGAGGGCCGTTCACGGCGAGAAAAGGATGGCCGTGCGGCCGGCGAGCAACAGAGCCGAGCCGAGGATAGGTTGCGGTCGAGGAGAGAGGTAACGGTGTGGGGGTGGGGAGCAAAAAGGATATTCGTACGTGCCGCGAGAGGACGTGTCGTGGGGTCTCGAGACAGATCCGGTGGCGAGAGAGAGAGAGAGAAAGAGACGAGAGAAAGAAAGCGGACGTGCTATGGACGACGCATGCCTGGCACGGTGGGTGGTTGCGGAGGTGGTGGAGACAGAGGGGGGTATTCGAGAAAGAAAAAAGAGGACGGATAGTGGAGGCCACTGGGTGGGTGAGCAGGTGTCGTCGGCCCGCTGGAAAAAGACGAGTGTCGACGAGGAGTGCTGGCCTGGCGATGTTCGCACAGTGGAAGAAGCTGGCTGCCGGGCAGAGAGGGCGATGGGACTCGAAAGTCGAAGAAGAAGGATGAAGGAAGAAGGAGAGACAGTCTGCAGGGCGGCGAAGCAAGGCGACAGGCAGCAAGGAGGCAAGAGGACAAGGATGCTTGGGTTGCGCTGTTAGCAGTTGGTAGAAAATAGGTGGGTTGTGGTGGTGTTGGCGGTGACACCTCGTTTTTCGTTGCTATTGGGGATGTTTTTTTATTTTCTTTATTTTTTAAACTGTGCCTGCCTCTATTTTTTCCCTCGCCTAGACACTAACTAGTCTTCACATAATAATTTTCGGCTCCCCTCCTTCTCTCTGTGAGGGCGGTCTGCTAGGGGGGGTGCTTTGCTGTTTGGTGGGTAGAAGGCGGAAAGCCCGCTGCAGTTCAGTGCTCGCCCCGCACTGGCAGAAAAAGCTAGAGGGCAGAAGCTGCGCTGGCCGCCGGGTTGGTGCAGCCTGACGTAGGCGGCAGGAGCCCTTGTGTGCAGCACCAACAGCCAGATGCTGCATCTGGAAGGAGCACCAGAATCGCCCAAGGCAGCGGCTCACGTGCCCCAATAGAAGGGGTTGCGATGGCAGGCCACCCGTGGTCCCACTTATACAGGCCTAGACTGCTCGGCTAGCCATTTTGCCTCTTGTTTGGACTTCTGCCTGTCTGCGCGTGTCAGCACAATCAGGAGATGCATGTTTATGCGCGGTTCTGGATGTGCCGAGTTTTTTCTTTTCCCTCTTTTCTGTCTTTTTTGTCTCTTGCGAACTTGAAGATGTGATGCATTATCAAAAGTATTTACCTAACGAGGGCCCTGACAAGCATATAAGCAGCCATTGCCGATGCTTTTGTTTTCAGTTTTTCAAAGAACAATGAAACAAAAAGAAGAAGAAAAAGACCAAACGCCCAATCCGGCCAAATTCAAAGGAGAGCGAACATACAAAAACAGCGATACCAGGGATGACCAAAAAAGAAAAAGAAGCCAACGAATGTAGCATATAGCAAAAGTTGAGACAGAGACACCCAGAAATAGGCTCAGAAATGGGACAAAAAAGAACAAATAAAGAGACCCAAACAAGGCTACGTCCCAATCATGTTCTCTTCTTCTTCTTTGGTCGCTCCTCCTCCTCCTCCTCGTCCATGTCGTCATCATCGTCGTCATCAACGTCGTTGTCGACATCGCTCTCGTCGCTGCCTGAGCCCGAACTCTCGTGGTTCGAGTCGTACTCTTCGGCGACGTCACTCTCCGACTCGGCCTGGAAGTCCTCGTCGACACTCTCCTCATCCTCGTCGGCCGAGCCGCGGTCCATCTTCCCGGCAGCACCGCCCTCGTCGTCGGAGCTGTCCATGGCCTGGTCGCGCAGCGCAGCCGCAATCATGTTGGACTCCTCGTCGATCTCGTTCTTAACGCGCAAGCCCTTGAGCTTGAAAAAGTCTTCGAGGGCCTTGAGGTCTTCACGGTTGATGTTGCTGAACTGCGACGACGCGCCACCGCCCTTCATATGCACGGTAATGTCAAACGTCGACAGCGTCGAGACGGCGCCGCCCACGCGTGAAAACGTAATGGACTGCGTCTGGTCGTAGGAAATGTACGACGCCGGCTTCGGCACAAACATGAATGCCTTTTCCAGGCAGTACAAGAAGCCCTCGCTGGCCTTGATAGAGCACTTGATGCCGAACTGCTGGCGGTGTCTGTTGTGGGTAAGGAGCGAAAAGTCAGTATGGCAAGTGGGAAGGGGGAGGGAAGAGAAACGGGAACGGAACGGGAACCGGGTACATACGTGATAAAGTCCTTGGCAGGGGCCGAGATCTTTTTGTTGGCCAGGCCCTTGAAAATGTAGGTCACGACCTGGTGGAGGGTTGCTCGTAGTGGCCGAGCAGCTTGTCCTTGTACCGTGTCTCGAGCTGCTCCTCGGTGAGGTTCAGATCCAGCGTCACCTCCTCGTCACGCTTGAACTGCATGACGACAAACGGGTAGCGGGTCTGGCCCTGGCGCAGGGGCGGGTCCAGGCCAACACAGAGCATAACGTGCATGTCGTCCGGCTTCGGCAGCACCATAAACTTCTTGATGGCATCGTACTGGATCTTGTAGTCGTACGTCTTGCCGCGCAGGCGGAACGACGAATCGTACATATCAATGTCAAACCGGCCTCTTGGCGTAAGGTGCAGCACGTCGGGGAAGCTGGCAATCGTGTCGCCGGCCGTCTCGCCAATCTCGGCTCTCTCCATGAGCGTGTCGTAAAACAGATTCACGGCGCTCTTCTCCTCCTCTGCGTCGCCTGCGTCGGACCCGCCCTCGCCATCGGCCTCCTTCTTCGTCGTCGTTCCCGGGATGTAGAAGCGCATCTCCATCAGCTGGTCCTTGCCCGCGGCTGCCTTGAGGCCCTTGGCTGGGCCCTTGGAATTGCCGTTACTGGCGCGTTGCCGTTGGCCTTGGCGTCCTCGTTGACGGAAAAGTCTACGGAGATCTCGTTGCGGCCCGCGAGGTTCGTGTTGGCAATCTCCGAGTAGGGGATCTCGAAAAAGGGGCGGTTCTGCACGTTGAAGATGAGCTCCGCCTTGCTGAATTCGGCCTTGCCCCAGTTCCAGCCGCGCACAGAGTGCTCCTTGTTCTCGAGGTTGTGGCTGTACCAGTTCTTGAAGATCTTGCTAAGACGTTCGTAGTCCTGCCGTGAAGAGGGTGGTCAGTATTTGCATTTTGCGCTTTGCGCTTTGCGTTGCACAACCCCAAGCCCAGAGCTCGGCCGCCACGATATGATATGCTCACCTCCTGTTGGAAGCCATCCAGCTGCAGGATGCCCGAGTTGCGCTGCTGGATCTTCACCTCGTAGCCCTTGGCGGCCCTGCTCCACTGTGCGCCGCCAATGTTGCTCTGGTCCAGCGTGAAGGCATCGCCGCCGCCGGCCGGCTTCCAGCCCAGGCCATTCTCGGCGAATCTGCACTTGCCGCTCTCCTTGGAGAGGTCCAGGTAGATGTTGTCGAAGCTCTCACTTGGAAAAGAGGACGTATGTTAGCACTGTGCGGCAGTTCGCCGGGCGCCGGCAGAGCTCGTTGCTTGCGTGCGCGCGCACACGCATCGCCAAGGAGAAAGCGAGGTGCACCGGCGCCCGCCCGGGAGATATCGAAGTATCGTCAAACAAAATGGAAAAAAGGCATCGAGAGCTCGAAGCTTTTGTCTTGGACTCACATTGCAGCCATCGTCGCTGTGGATGCCGTCGTCTGAGGTTAATGCTGCAGTTGGCGATAAAATGCAGGATGCGACAACGTGCGGTCGTGGTTGGGATGACACGATGGGAGATGGCGCTGTCGCGGCTGCTGAATGGAAAGTGAGGACAAAAGGACGAAAGCAGGGCCAGGCAGGGGAGTGCGGAAAAAAATAGCTGCGTTTGCTGGGGATAGGCGCCACCCCCCCAGGTCGCGACTGAACAAAAGGGCGTGACGCGCTTAGGACGAAGCCCGTTTTAATGGGACCCACTTTTCGATCCTCAGCAAAGGCGGTGTGAAGGAGCCTGCTGCGTGTAAATACTGTAGACCGGCAGTATTGGCCTGTTGGGCCCCACTTCCCACGTCCGTCCAACTTACACGCAGCCTTGCAGACAACCGTCGAGTCACATTCCTGCAGATGGATGCTTTGCAGGCGACAAACAATTCTTTGAAGGCATGCCAGAGACCGAGAGAAACAGTGCATCTTTGATAGAGCCAATGTCAGTCCTTTCGGGGATAAAAAGGGAGGCTCAAGCTTCTGGCAGTGCACGTGCCATCGTCTCAATCTGGTCTCAAGAGCTTTTTTGTTCGATCTTTGATCTTTCGGGTCTTGTTCTCATTCTGGCGACTTTTGTGTTCTTCTTCAGGTATCGTCCGATATAATCAAAGACGTGGACGAGGTTCAAGGTGGGAGCAGAGAAGAGGATGTACACAAATCTGTGAATAACAGCCAAGCATATCTTATGCTGTCCATCCGGGCAAGTTATGTTTCCCAGCTTACTGCCCCTTCCATCACCTTAAAATGTCAAGAGCGATGACATCAGATACACACACATGAAGAGGCACCAGGTTTTTTGTAACGTGGCTAATCAACTATACGACGCGAACCCCCAAAAAGCCTCAATGTGCACAAACTTGATCCGAATGTAAAACATTGTGCAATGTAGATGCGCAGAGAAAAAGGACAAAATATAAAGGCAAAAAATAAAGACACAACAGAAAAAAAAAAGAAAAAAAAAAGAAAAAAAAAGAAAAGAGATGGACTGAAATGTACCCACTCCCATCCCCCCCAAAAATGTCAGTGCACCCTCTTCAGCTGCGTGCAAGACTGAGCAGGCCGTTGACAGCACTGCCACGCATCGCGCTGCTGGTTAGCCGGTCGAGGTGGCCTCCAGTGCTGTCGTCCACCAGAAGACGGTTGCCACGTGGCGTGGTCAGCGGATTACGCTTGGCGCCAGACGACTTCTTGGTGGGCGAGAGTCGCCGTATTTGAGGAAGCTGAGGCAGGTCACCGTCCTCGTCCTCCTCGTCGCCCTCGTCCTCGTCCTCGTTATCATCGTTGCTGTCATCACCGCCACCGCCACTCTGTCGCCTTGGCGCGTCGCGGTCCGAAACGTCGCTGTCCTCGATAACATCCACCGTGTCGAGCTGGTGCCGCGGCTGTTGTGGCAGAGGCCGCGAGTCCAGCGCATCGCCGTCATCCTCGTCCTCTTCATCCTCTTCGTCGCTGCTGCTACTGGTGGCGCTTACGCCGCTCTGGTCCCGGCCCCGGCTACCAGGGGCACCACCCGCACTCGACGACGCAGGTCCCCACAAAGCCCAGCGCTGCGGGAGCGGCGGCTGCTGCCGAGGCTGTGCTGCGGCGCCCGCCTGCGACTGCTCTTGCTGCTGGCGCACCCACTCGCCCGCCGACCATTCTCGCGAGATCGGCAACAGTGTCCGAGGCTGCTGCTGCTGCTGTTTGTGAAGTGGATGCCGAGGGCACGATCCGCAGATGCTCGAGGCGGCACATCGACCTGGCCGGTGCGGACCTTGTACCGCGCCAAGCCTAGACGAAGCTTGAGGATCTCTGCTCTCTGTTGAACAGGCAAAAAAAAAAACCGTTAGTGACGACGTGTGCATGTGTTGTTTATTATTTGCCCTGATCCTGTAGGTTCAACGCACCTGTCGCGACTGCTCGCGCGTCAATGTGCCAGACGCGTTGGCTACTGCCCGTGGTGCCTCGATGTCGGGCTCGGTGATGTTAGTGGCCTGTGTGGTATCGACCATGGCGGACAGGTCAAACACGGAGGAGGTTGCGGGAGAAAGAGACGGCCGGGGGCGGCTGTTGCTGCTGCTGCTACTACTGACGGTGCCGGTGCTGGTGCAGAGGCTTGCGGCTGCATGGTGACAGTGTGCTGCTGCTGCTGTTGTTGCCACTGAGGCACGGCTTCTTCAGAGGCGTCGTCGAGTCGGCCGCTCCTCGTCCAGCGAGGTCTCGGGCAGAGTGCGCTTCTTGGCAATGGCACTGCTTGGTGTGAGAGGGGAAGTTTGCTGCTGTTCTCGGAGGCGGCCGGCTTGCCTGCCAGAGACATGGGCAAGGCGGCGGCCACGCTGGTGTTTGCGTCGAGGGGCGCCAGGACGCGTCGTTTTGCTGGGGAAGCCATTGAACAGGTCCGCGGCAAGTGAAAGGCCTCTGCCGGGATGACAACGGAAGAGAGGAAAAAGGAAGAAGAAAGAGTGGGAGGCCACCAAATCGACGCGTCTCTCCTTGGAGTGGAAGTGTAGTGGGGACAGGAGGGAACGTGTATAACAAAGCTGCAGTGTAAGTCCGCTGTTCGCGTTGCAGAACGACAGGACAACAGGTAGAAACGAGAGGAGCAGTCTGTAGAGGACCACAAGAAGAAAAGGGATGACGAGACAGCAATGCTGGAAAAAGGAGTGACGAGAGACGATGGGAGGAAGGAGAGGAGGAAGAGAAGAAGGAAGGACCAAAGGACAATGGCTCTTGCCTGTTGTATATAAAAGGCTGCCGGAGTTACAATGTGTTAGTCGCGATTCTGGGCGTGTTTTGTTTTCTCCACACATGTTTCCCGTTCCTGGCCTGGCCTCGTTCTGGCGTCGTCGCACTGTAGGAGACGTGACACAGCGCCTACGGGTGCTGTGATAATTACCATTAGCGGGCGAAAGACATCAGTCGCGACTTTCCGCGTGTTAGTTGGGCCTAGCCCTAGCGGGCAGGTGCCCACCGGGAAAGGCTGCGTCGCGTCTTCTACAGAGGGCAAGAACGCACTTGCCACCCCCAGAAAAGCCCACGGCAGCAGCAACAACGAGACGTATCTTACAGCAGGGCCTAGCCGTAAAACAGGGTGTCACACCACGCCCAGCGGGACGAAACAGGGCCTTTCTCAACGCGACTTGTGGGCAAGCAGCAGGGGACATGAGGCAAACAGCACGACCCTGAACTTCACCCACCCTGGGCTAACGGGCATGCCGTGTGTGCACGCGTAGCCGCTAAAACCGCTGGAGAGCCCATGCCTGTGGTCTCTTTGTGATTTCGTGATAATTGCTGTCCCATACTCAGTCAAGATCGCGAGCAGCCCTGTTATCGTGCTCGTATCTTGCGCGACTTTGCGTAGAGTTTATTGCAAACGCGCATTCATTGTACGTCACAGTTCAGCTGTTGCTGTTGCGGCAAGGACACAACATGGTGAGAAAAGAACAGCAAGATAAGATAAAATAAGTACTATGTTCGGTATCACCCTTTGTGCCCATATACCTCGGCGACATCAGACTGCGCAGAGTTTGAGGAATAAACCCATCCAGTCGTCCGTCCATCCGCCCGCCGTGCCGTCAGTCCAGGACACACCAGGAACACGGCTCAAGATAGAAACCGCCTCAGAGAACAATGAAAGAAGAGAAAACAAAGAGTATTAAAATGAAGACGGGCGAGAAGACCATGGGCATTGCAGAATCAAGAGCTGGTATTTCAGAGAGCACACACGACAGAAGACAGAAGACAAAAAAGAAGACAAAGACAGAAGATAGAAGAATAAAACCAGTCAACAGAATAAAAGCCACCAGTGTGGCGGGGAATAGAGGAAAGTCCAAAGTCAACAACTCGAGGCAGACGCAAAACAGGTCGAGCAAATGCAGACAAAAAAGAGTAGGTAAAATAGAGGAAAAGAAACAGAAAAGAAATAAAGAAACCTTTGTTCGTCACTCCAGTACCCATCCGTTCCTCCGGTAATTCGTAAAACTTTTTTTCATAGAAAGCAAAATGGCTGCCTTTGTGAAGATAGACAGCGCGCTGAAGTGGGAGATAATAAAAAGGGGAAAGTGAACAAATATAAAAGGGATACGATATAAAGGAAAACGAGGGAAATAAAAAAACCGAAAGAATTATAGGCCGTGTTCGAGGAAGTATCTAGCCCATATACAACTAGGCGGTGCCAAAGGCGTAAAGGGACGAGTCCAGCTCGACATTGTTGGTGCTGAACATGGACACCATGTCTGTATCCTCATCGCCAAATCCGCTCGGCATGTCGTTCAAGAACATCTTCGCCAGCTCGGCCGTGTCGGCGTCGTCAACTAGCGGCTGCATGGCAATCTTCTGCATGTCGTCAAGCATGGATGGAATGATGGCTCCGTCTTCGCTCGTCGTCCACAGATCAAGAGCCAGGTCAAGGTGAGACGCGTCGAGAATGTCGCTTGCCGGCTCCGAGGCCCAGCCGCTGTCCGCCTTCGACTCGGCGTGTCGTTTGGCGTGATCATGCTGCGGTACACGCTAAAGTCGGTAATGGCACCATGGGCAGCCGTCTCAGCGGCAAAGCCAAACGTCGTGGAGAGATCGTGCGGGTCAACATTGGCGAAATCCCACGGATCATTCACCGCAGCAGACGCCAGAAGCATGTCCGTGTCAATGCTAGGTCCAGAGCCCTGCTGGCTGCCGTCAGCAGCCTTGGGGTGGCTGCACCCTGTCTGGCTGCAGTTGCACCCTTACTAGGCACCACCTTTCCACTTGCACCACTTGCAGTGCTGCCCTGCCGGTTTCATCGATGTCACGCGCGACATTGGAGTTGCCGGGTGAGACCCTGCTTGGACACCGTAGAAGAGCCAATCGCCGGCCCGTTGGTACCGGTGCTGTTGATGGCGGCCTTCGAGTTGCCCTGAGCGTCTAAGCCAAGTGCATCCGACAAAGCCTCTGACACAAATTTGAACGGGTCTGCAGCAGGCTTGATGTGCTCTTCCTCGATATGCGCACGGCGGGCCTCTTCCGTCGCAAAGCCCGTGGTCTTCATGTCGCAATCGTTCTCGGTGCAATAGAAAAGAGCCTTGTTGGCCTGCTGGGCCGAGGCAGCAGAGGCCGAAGAAGCTGCCGCCGCAGCATTCTTGGCATCCGATGCCTGCCGGCGCTTAACCTCTGGCGATGAAACCTTGGCAGAGGGCGTCGTAGCCGCGGGTGTTTGGGCAGTGACCGGCGAAGGCGCAGTCACCTGGGCGCTTGTCTTGCGGCGTTTTGTTGCAGGCAGGTGCAGCGTCTCCTGTGTCACGGCGGGCTTACCAATGTAAGAGGGCTGGCCGTGAGGAGATGCGCCATGGAGAGGGAAGGGGGGCTGCGCAGTCGTAGGAGCAGCCGGGGGCTGTTGGTTAGCCTTGCTGTTCGAGCGCTTGTGCTTGGCTGGCATATGCGCCGTCTCCTCCGTGGCGGCTTGCGAGGCTGTAGCGGTGGCGGTGGCAGTGGCAGCCGCAGGAGCCTGGGAAGCAGCGGCAGCGTTCCGGCCTGCTGCGAATCTTGAGGAGCCATCAGCTGTGCCCCGGCCTGGCCGGCCTGGCCGACAGCAAGTCGATTCTGGGTCTGGGACCGTACAAAAGTCATGGCATCCTTCGCCATGTCCAGCAACAGGTTCCGGTGAGACTCGATCTCGTCCAGAGTGATGGAAAAGACCTCCTTGCGGCCCCTGAGACTGTCGGGGTTCGCAAACTGCTGGGAGATGCGGTATCTAGTACGGAAGAACTTGCGTGCGCGAGCATCATCCCGAGTACCCAGGTAGAACCGGCCGAGTGCCTTCCCGACTCTGATCAGAGGATCCAGCGTCTCGCCAATCTTCTTCCACACCTCGTCTTCTCCTCTGCAGTCATGGGGATGTCTGGGAACTGCTCCTTCTGGATGTCTTGGCGCACCTCCGTACCAAGTGTCATCAGATGATTCATAGTGCTCGAGTCCGGTTGGAGAGCCGTCGCCATGGCCTGCTGGTGTTGACGAACAATCTCCTGTTTTCTGGGGGAGCTTGGCAAACTGTTCTGGGGTGATGTTTTGCAACATGTTCATACGTTGCTGGTGCTGGTGCTGCTGCTGCTGGGCTTGCTGCTGGGCTTGCTGCTGTTGCTGCTGCTGCATTTGCACTTGCTGCCGGCAGCATTGTTGGCGGCAGCAGTGGCGGCAGCGGTGGCAGACTCGTCTGTTGTGTTGGCGTTGGCGTTGGCATTGGCGCGCTTTCGGTTGGCAGCATTAGCACGGTTTTGCTGGGCCTTGGTCTTGGCCGTAGCCGCGGCAGCTGGAGCAGTAGTAGGTGGCTCAGGGCCGCATGAGAGGCCGGGGTCGCTTGGGGAGCGGCAGTTGGCTTTGCTTGCTGAGTAGGGTTTACCATCGGCTGGGTAACAGCCGCCGCAGCGGCAGTAGCGGCAGCGTTGGGGTTATCGAGCTGAACATTCTGCTGTTGCTGGAGCATGAGCTGCTGTTGCTGCTGCTGCTGTTGCTGCAACTGGAATTGTTGCTGTTGCTGGAGCTGTTGTTGCTGTTTGTTGTGTTGGAGCTGCAATTGCTGTTGCTGTTGCTGTGCCTGTTGCTCCTTTAGGGGGTTCTGGAGCTGTTGCTGAAGAAGTTGCTGCTGCTGCAAGTTGAACGGCTGGCCAGGTTGCTGTTGCGCCTGCTGGGCCTGTTGAGCTTGCTGCATTGCATTCAAGCCGCCCCGTTCCGCGCCTGTTGCTGGCTAATGTAATGCTTCATGATCTGGTCGTGCTTCATGCGAGCACCAAACTTACGCACAATCTCTTCGGAAGCATTTGCGAGCTTGGGTTCTCTGGCACGAAGCTGGGCCACCTCATTTGCCGTGATGGCAAGCATGCTAGGAGGGATCTTCGGGAGCGCATTAGGCAACTGCTGCATGTTCTGCAAAGGATTGCCTTGTTTGTTGGCATTAGCATTCTGGTTTGCATTCGCCATGCCTGCAACGGCTGCGTTAGGGCCAACAGGCGCTTGCATGCCTTGCGGTACGGGCCGTTGGGGTTGGCTGCCCTGCTGCTGCTGCTGTGTCCGCTTCTCGACAAGCTGCTTGAATTGGAGCATCTGGAAGTTTGACAGCTGCGCTTTGACAGGGTCTGGCAGGTTGTTCCGCGCGATCCAGATCTTCAGGTCCCTCCACTTCTTTACCTCCGGTGGGAGGCTGAACTGGTTAGACACCTGCGTCGGCAGATCCATGCTGTCCATTATGGCTTGGTGCTGCGGACGCACTTGTCTCGGCTGGCCCTGGCCAGGCTGGCCCAGGTTCTGTGGTGGCATGCCCTGGATCTGCTGAGGGTTCAGGCCAAACTGATTAGGTTGCGCGCCGGGCTGCTGCTGCTGCTGCTGCTGCTGCTGAGCTTGTTGCTGCTGAGCTTGTTGCTGCTGAGCTTGTTGCTGCTGAGCTTGTTGCTGCTGTAGCTGTAGCTGCTGTTGTTGCTGCTGGGCATTGGGTTGACCAGGGCCGAGCTGGCCTTGGCGTGCCTGCGCCTGCTGCTGCTGCAGTAGCTGAGCAGCCTGGTTCAATTGGGCAGCCTGGTTGTTCTTGGCTTGGTTCAGCCGCTGCTGTTGCTGTGCCGCCCATCGTGCAATGAACTCGTTCAGTTTCTCAGTGGGAAGGTTCATAAACTTGTCACGCTGTTCGGGAGACATGGAATTGATCATGTTCTGGAAGTTGGGGTTGAGGTTGGGGGGGATCTGGCTGAAGCGAGGGTTGAGCTGCCCATTAAATTGCATTGCACCTTGGGCCATCTGTTGTTGCTGTGTTTGGGCCTGCTGCTGTTGCTGTTGCTGCTGGAGTGCAGCAGCATCTTGCACAGTCGCCTGACGAGCCATGGGTGTGTTCAGGTTGACCATGGCAGGGCTCTGGCCAGATTGCCCTTGCATCGCCTTCGCGCCCTGTTGCTGGACTCGTTTGCTGCTGATTTTGCATGTTCGCGGCACCGGATGGGTCCAAGCCCATCTGTTGCAAGTTGAAGCCTTGCTGCATCTGGGGACCGCCGCGCTGAGCCTGGCTGGCACCTTGCTGGGAGTTAAGGCGAGCTTGGTTGCCTGCCATACCGCCAGCATTGTTCACCGTTGGGGGCTGAGGTGTGGCATTGCGGCCAGCTGGTGCACTCGCGGGAACAACAACCTGGCCCGCTTCCTGGGCAAGCAATGCAGCCTTGTGCTCGTTCATAATGCTCTCCATATTTGCACCAAAGGGATACTGGCCACCAGCCTGTCCGTTAGGACCGGCTGCACCGGCACCCAGGGCACCAGCCTGCGCAGGACCACTGACACCAATCATGTTGCCATTCATGACACCCGCAGCCATAGCGTTTTGCTGTTGCTGTTGCTGTTGTTGCTGCTGCTGCTGAAGCGCTTGTTGTTGAAGTTGCTGCATTGGGTTTGCCGCCGGGTTCATGTTGGGGTTGGCCCCACCAGGCTGTGCACGCAAATTATTTGCTCGTTGTGTCAGAACCCCGAGAGCCTGGATCTGGAACATGTGCATGAGAACATCCTTTCCGCTTCGCTGCAGATTCATTATTGTCTGCGGGCTGACACGGCTCTGCATGCTCGCTAGTAGCTGTCGTTTCGTATTGTCATCCGCGCTCATATACAACTGGTTGGCAAACTCGTTAACTTTTTGGCGGTCCTGCTCGTTCAGCTTGGAGAGGTCGAGTCCTCCTTGTCGCATCTGGTTGTTCTGCATGGGGTGGTGCTGCTGCGGCTGCTGTGGCTGGTTGGGGTTCATCGGCATGCCAACTCCGTTTTGTGGCATAAGACCTGCTGCCATCTGCTGAGGGGTCTGCTGGGGAATCGGAGATGCTTGCATGGGGTGCTGCAGGTGCTGGAAGCCCTGCGGGTTTTGACCAAACGCCCTGCTGAGCTGGGAGTTTTGTGACGCCATAAGGAGCTGCTGTTGTAACTGTTGCTGCTGCGCGGCTTGCTGCTGCTGTTGTTGTTGTTGAAAGAGGGCTTGCTGGTGAAGCTGCTGATTGTTCATGTCGTTACGGATGTTCTGCTCGTTGGCTTGTCGCTTCACGAACATCTCCTGAATCTTCTGCGTCATCTGCTTCTCGTACATTGCCTTTGTCACGATGTCAGCTGTCCGTTGCAGCATGTCACGAGAGAGGGGTGAGCAATAAGAGAGGCCGAGCTCTACTCACTTTGTCTGGCATTTCCAGGTATGCTTTCCGCTCATAGTCCACACCAGCCTGCATGGCCTTTTGCCAGTCGACACCCCTGTTTGCGAGAATGATATTTGAAACTCTAGAAAATTGATGGCAGGTTAGAAAAGGTCCGTGAGATGTATGTCAGGAAATTGTGGGTGTTGCAATGACTGCTGGGAAGAGAAAAGGTCGCGCAGGTGTGGAGCAAAAAGAAAAAGACGGAGGCCAAAAAGAAGACGAAATGTGTGCTCAAAAGGAGGGCGAGGGGCTCGTAAGTTGCCAAAGAAATCGGTGTTCCCAGAGGCCGTACATATAGGCAGTAATGTAATACTGAGTACAGGAACACAGCAGGAAGGAGAGAAGAAGAAACGGCAAAAGTGATTGTGAAGTTTCGGGGACACAAAACACCCGAAAAAAAGAACAAAGGACATCACTTACAGGCTGGCAGTCTTGCCCATACGCTCGGGGAGCTGCACGCCAGTTCGCCATCCGTTGACAACTGGGTATTGGAAACGAGTTGCTGGTACACCATGGCCATGAGGTGGTGCGGGATGCCCGTGTTGTTGTTCCCTGCTGCTGCATGGGCATCCCCATCTGCTGCGGCATGTTGAGATTGGCGGCCATGGCCGCAGAATCAAAAGCGACAGTCAACCGCTCGTCGATCCGAAAAGGTGAAAGGGGTGTAGGTGCCGGTGAATCGGTGGTCGCGTCGGCGCGGCGCTGCTATGTCCACCCGGGAAAAGAAGAACGGTACCGTGATGCTGTCGCAATATCTGTTGAGTGTCGCTAGTAATAACGCTGCTCGGTGAAAATGAGAAGAGCCACAGGTCGAGGAGGAGTCGTTATGTCGACATGCGAGGCAGAGGAAATTTGACCGTGGAACGCTTTCCTTGAAAAAAAGAAGGATCGTAGGCGCGAGAGACAAGATGAGGTGGAAGAGGCTGAAAAGGCTAAAAAACCCCGCTGAACCACGTAACAGAAAAAGAACAGATTCCTGTGCTGCACAGGTTTGGTGTAGGCGGTTGGCTGGTGACAAAGTGCGGAAACGATTGGGCGCCAGAAGGAAAGGACGATGTTCTTGGGATGGCAGCAAGGCGGTGAGGCAACGAGGCGAGGACAAGATGTGTCGTGATGCTCTGCCCTTTCTACTGTCTATTCGTATTTTGCGTTCTTTTGTCCGTCGTTACTTGTTGTCGTCGAGGGAAAGGCGTCTGGATACACAAGAAAAAGGCGGCCGGGATAACGAAACAACAAGAAGGGCGTGTGGCGCGAGGACGGCTGCGAAAGAGAAAGTAGAGATACAGCTCGAGGGAATTCGTCAGGTAGCAGGCGAAAAGGGCAATGTCGTCGTGGAGAAGATCAAAAATGTCGAGAGGCGGTGGGAAAAATCGGGCGCGGCGCAAGAAATGGCTGAGAAGGCCGTGGACAAGAGTGGGCGGGAAGGAGGAGGACGAGGAGTCGGCGCCGGGCAGAATCGTACTGTACACACAAAGAGGAGGACGGTCGAGACTGTCGACGCGACTGTCGGCGGTCGTCGAGAAAGAAAGACAAAGGGGGAGGAAGGTAGAGAGGAAGAGAGAAAAACACTGACGAGGGAGGAGAGTCAGGATTAAGTCCCGAACAAGGAAAGAGGAGAAAAAGAGGTTAGAGGTTGTGTGAGAGGGAAGGAAAGACTGAGGAGAGGAAAGAGTGCAGGGAAGGCAGAAAACTGGGGGTGGAGAGAAGGAGAAGGGAAAGACGAACGATGGGAAGGAGCAGGGGACCTGGACAGACACCGTCACAGCGCACGAGGAAAGAAGGGACTTTGGGGCCAGAGAGAAAAGAGGCAGGAAGGGGGGGGGCGTGTACGGAGTACGCAGAGTGCCAATTGGCGGGCCAAGCCTGCTGAGCCAGGAAAAGAGCGTTTGGGTGCGGGAGGCAGCAGGTGGCAGCAATGGGAGGAAGGGGCGAAAACAGAAGGGAAAGGGTGCAGAGTGCGAGAGGGAAAGAGCGCGAAAGGGAAAGAGCGACCTAGCAGGCATTTAGGGGTAAACAGATTGGGCGCGCGGACAGAACCAGCGGGCGGGTAATGGGGCGGAGGATGTGCGTGTGGAGGTGCATGAGAGAGCTGGAAGGCGCACTGAGCGACAGCCTCAGCGCCTGTGGTGGGTGTCGAGGAAAGAGCTAGCAGGGCTAGTGCACCCGAACTTTTGCTGGGTATTCCCTAATCCAGTTTTAGTGAGTGGGATCTTCTACGAAGTAGGTTCTCGCTAGCTGAAGAGACACGCTGGAAGGGCCGCTTGACACTCACAGCAGTAGTACGAGTAGGTCCCACGTGATTCTAAGGGCGCGCAACGGTCTAGAGCGTGCTGGGAGATCACTGAACGAGGAGCAACGACGGCGGGCGGAAAGAACCAAGCCTAAGACGCCTGGAAGCTGGGTGCGCTAGCGAGCACAAGTATCCGCCGAGTACCTGCATCCTTCCTCGAAGCAGTTTTCGTGCACGCACGATATCTTACTTTGGTGCAGCGGTGGATGAGGGAGGCCAGGTGGGCGACAATGTACCCACGGCGTATCTGAGAGAGAGCAGCACCCGACTGATGAGCATGAAAGCTTTTTTATATATATTTACTGGGTATTCGGTGCATCTTCCAGGCTCGCTTATACGAAGAAGGAGAGAGAAGAGTCCATGTCAGTCACGGAGAACATGAAGCAAAGAATGTGATATAAGATATAAGATTTACATCCTATCTTAATTGGTAGGCCAAGCCAGGCAGTCCAAAAGAAGAGTACCCGTATCAGCAACTCGCACTGGCTTCAACAACCATGAGAGACGATGTGCCATTTGTGGTGTTGACTCGACACTGGCAGCGATACCAAAGAAAGATGGGGTGAGACAGTCAGGAATGTGCCCAGCAAGGACTGGTCTCATCACTTTTGGGCCAAAGGCCTTACTTGATTTATTATCAATGAACGCCATACTCATATTCACAGAGATCTCAAAAGCAGGGTGGACAACGCAGATGAGGCAGGTCTGAACAGGAAGGGGCCGATACTTTCGAGGTACCTCTGCTAGCTCGCCCGTCCGCTCCCACGCCACGACCCACACCACCCACACAAACTTACCCACAGTACATGTACGAGTGAGTACTCAGTACGAGTAATACTCCGTACATGTATCTTACTCGAAAAGCACACAGCACCAGCAACCATCCCACACCACAGACAGGATTGCCCACCCCTCCCCTGCCTGTGCAGAACAGTGGGCGATGAAGCAGAGACGAAGCACAGACAAAGAGAGGCAGAGGGAAAGACGGGCGGACAAAAACAGATGCCAAAGAAAGCGCAGTCTCTCTCGTCCGCCATTGCCCCCCTGACCCCCTGCCCACTGCCTGTTGTCCATTCTGCGTTCTGCGTTCTGCGTTCTACGTCACTGCGCAAGAGACAAGTGGCAGACAGGGATGCGGCTGGGGTGCACTGCGCAAAGCTGCAGAACACACAAGAGAAAATGCATGCAACAGAAGAATGTGAGGAAGGGGAGAGACGAGTTGAGGGTGTGCAAAAGAGAGAGGAAAGGCGAGTTACGGTGAACGTGATGAAGAAAGACACGGCCGATCTACTCCCTACATATATAATACATGTACAGTTGGCAGTTCTGGTCAGCAGGACGAATGCATAGTTGCTCGAGAAACTCGGCGTAATCACCAGGGCACAAAGTATCCTGTGAGCAACACCACGGAGCCCCCGGGCACTTGGATTGTGGCTGTATGCGTAGGAGAGCCAGGTTTCTGTCATGGACTTTGTGGCAGAACAAAGAAGAAGTGGGAAACATCAAAAAGACACAAGACGCTGAGCTGAAGACACAAGCAAGGGTAAACTCGATGGTGGAGATCGATGCGTCAGAGGCGGCAAACTGGCGGCGCTTCTTTGCGCTCCTCTTTTTATCTGTGCAGGCCGACCGTTCTTTTTTTCAACCCAGGAACTACTCCGTAAATGAGTGACAGAGGACACAACAACAATACTGGAGACCGGGACTGGAACGAGGTGTGGATAAAGAAATAACGATATGGGGCTTCCAAATTGAGTGCAAGTGTGGCCCCATCTGCAACGCCCTCTTCCTGGTCCCCCTCTCCTTGCCATTATCACACACCTGTTGATGTTGTTGGAATGAAAGGTGAGATAATTGACGGCGAAGAACCAGCTGAGGCTGCTAGTAGAGTATGCATTGTAATATTCAGAGTTGTACATGTATACAAACTGGCGAACAAAGGTATGCGATGGCTCTTATCAGGGTCTCAGCCCTGAAGGAGAAAAAAAGAAAGAATTTCAAAAGTGAGAAGAGAACTAGACGACCAGCCCCAGCCAAAACCACGAGAGCACAGACGGGATAAACGGCTGTCAGGGTTCGTCCGGGCAGGTGGCCATCATCGCTGAGAGCGTCGGAACGTCGTACACACGCACACAGCAAGCAAGACAATGTGTCGGGGGTTGGAGTTTGACGGCGAGAACAGGTCTAAACAGCAGGCTTTTTTGAAATGTGAGTTTCCAGGAGGGAAAGAGAAGCAGGAGAAAAGGGCGTCCGCCAGCAAAGATAAGAGCGAAGGACAAACCACTGGAGACGCTGGGTCTGCCCAAGCGGATCACGCGGACAATTTTGGTCGTCTGAATTGTATGGATAGAACCAGCCAAGGGTGGCTTCTTCGTACGTACCGTCACTATGTGTTATTTCTCATCTGAAAGGACTGTTATTTGAAAGCATCTCCTCAGCGAATGCTCCGAGAGATGATAGAAATCGACACGAAAACAATCGGGCACGAGAACAGAACAGGGCCACTTGTCCCTTTGTTTGAGAAACATCAGATTTGAAGACCGAGACAGGCGAGCAGCAGTCTTCCAGCAGGCGTGCAAACGGCATCGCCTCACTTGCTTTTGTTTGTTTCCCGACGGTTTGCGCCGCCTAAGCCTCCTTCTCTGCCTCGCCTTCTGCCGTCGACTTTTGTCGCAAGGAGGGGTGGGTGAGGGCGCAACCGGGGCACGTTGGACTCAGCCTTGCTCAGCGGCCTTGGGTGGGGCGTTACTCAGTATAAGCATGAGAGTGCCCGGCAAGCATCCTGACTTTGTACAAACATCGAGCCAAGATACTCTACATACATAGATTGGCTGGGCGTGAGGTCTTTCTGAGTGCCGCGTCGTGCCTTCCCTGCTGGGCATAGTCAAGTGACCCCGGGGGGCAAAGAGCATCTCGCTATCCGGAGTGGCCGTTGTAAAGAAAGAAAAACAGAAAAAATACTGCACTTTGTGCCGCACTCGGGCTGAAGTCTCCTTTTGTGCATACATCTTTACACCAAGCACGGAATAACACTCGTAGAAGAATTGGATATACTTCGTACATTACATCGAACTTGGAGGAGAGTGGTCCACAAAAACACACGTTGAAAACGTTAACAACAGAAGGGGCGACCGGCGATGCGAAAAACCGCACTTGGAAGGCACGCATGCCCTCGCGTCAATCTTGTGCCTGGAAGAGTTGGTTAGGTGGTGGTGAGGGGTGGGCACCCCGGAAGCTAGACTAGGCAGGGGGGAGGGCCACTGCGCGCCTGTGGATCACGGCTTCCTTTAAAGGGGGTTTTGCAGTGGCTATTTAGTGGGCACTGTCTCTCATGTCTGTCTCCCCTCTTAAGATTTGTGCAGCAATGGAAAAATCAAACCTGCAGAGTGTGATTGCGAAGGCATGCAGGCAACCCTTGCCAACAAAACGCCAGATGGGCAATGGACGTCGGGCAATGGACGTCGAGCAATGGACGTGAAGTGACAGAAATGGCAGAAATGGCAGAAGATAAATGTGAAAATGAAATTGGAAATGAAAAGGAAAATGAAAAAGGGAAAGGGAAACAAACATTAGAGTGACGCAAAAAGACACAACAAGAGCCTGCCCGGACAGGCCATGCCAGGCCACGCGGATATGAGAAATAAATGACCTGCCCACCCTCATTCGTCTGTTATTGCGTCTTTTGTTTCGTCTGCTTTTTCCGTGCTCGTGGCCTCTCTCCTTGCATGTCCGCCGGAAAGGACACAGCCGGAGCAACAGATATTATGGCGCGGCCCTCATGGCGGTATCTATCCTACAAAGTACGGAGTAAGATACAATGAGATAAATAAGATACAATGATAAATAAGATACAATGAGATACAATGAGACGGTGTGCAATGTTCAGAGCCGTCGCCACCATAAGGCTACAACGCCCCAAAACAAGACGTAAGGCGACGACAAGGCCAACAGGAAGACGGAGGTCAGTCGACAGAATGGGAATGAGGGTGTTCAAGGAACAAGGCGGGAAAGGTTGTCAATGGCCGGCCTGACCCATGCAGAAAGAAGCAAAGTCAGAAAGAGGAAAAGAGGCCAGCAGACCGGCACGCATCCTTCTGGGTTGCGCACTCTTTGGAACTGGGGCCACATTGGGCCCACCCTGCAACACACCCCTAGTCGACACAAGCCGTTCTCATGGGGAGGGATACATGTACAAGGAGTTGTGTCTGGTTTACACTGGTGACGATGTATCTTGCATGTATCCTCACACGGTGCCTCTTTGCGCATACAAATACATGTACGAGTACTGTACACTGGTACTTACCGGGCACGAATCTGCCCCGGAATTGGAGTTGCCCCTGTCCTATTTCCCCTGCCCTTCCTCTCGATCCTGGACAGTGTGATTCGGAAACCCTGGGCCATTGTCGTGGCCCCTGCCGTCACATTGGTGGCTTTACGAGTATTCTCCTCGGGAAGTCGAAAGGTGCATCTCACAAAATCGTGGCAGATCATCTTAGACATCGCGCTGCAAAGATAGAACAAGTAGATTCAAAACGAAAAAAGGAAGGAGGAAGAGGATTTGGGTGCGAAATGCCAGCTGTGTTTCTCTTTGCATTCCTCCTCTGCATCTGTATGAGTAGATTAACCAGAACTACCCCCACCAACACACCATAGCTTTACATGTATCTTATTCTTACACATGTGTACCGTACTGCAACCTTGTTCTTCGTCCATTTCATCTTTTTGCCGCCCCTTCCCCTCGCCTCTGTGTCTCGTCAGATTCTTTTCTCCTGCTCAATTTGGCCTGGCAGCGCGAGGACGAGAGACAGGAAGACGGGTCTTGTGTAATATAATAATAAGCCGCGTGGTGCTTTGATGCTCCGCGAAGCAATATAGATTTGCCTACAGAAAGGGCGAGATAAGTTGTTGCCTTCCCCTTTTTGTCTTGTACGGAATACCCAGAAGAATACATGTATGGTGCCAAACACTACAACAACTATCTTGACTTGATAGTTGCCCTCTTTTTTCTTTTTTTTTTCTCGCAGCACCCGCATTGTGTACACAGAATAACGTTGAGTATGCTGTGCTCTGCACTTTGTACTCTGAGCACGTACATGTAATACACTGTTGTGTCGTGCCTTTCTGCCCGTTTTGGTGTATTGGTGCCGCCTGAAGGGGGACAGGAACCAGAAGGGACAAGACGGCCCCCATATCACCCGCCTACCCTTGTCTTGGTTTTTCCCGGCCCGGCTACAGTGTTTGCAAGGATAGGTTCTTGTTCATCAGCGAGTGCGGTTATGGACGTCCATTTGCTCGGCAGGGAGAACAGGCGGCTTTGTATGTTTTAGATTCGCCTCGACAGACAATCAAAATACCAATAATCATGTTCGTCGGAAGCGAGCCGCCTAGAAAATGCAAACAGAACAGTGGGCGGGGAGAAAGGGGAGACGGACAATGGGAGAGACGGAAGAGAAAATGAGACGAAAACACAAGAGAGGCAATACCGGTTGGCCCCTGGAGAGGGTGGGAATGCCCCCAAAAACGGCTGTTCTGCTTTTTTCCCACTCCTTGCGTGGTCGACTCTGTTGGCCAACACACAATACGGGAGCATGCCAACGGCCCTCGACAACGCTGAATCAGAGAACCATACCACGTCAAAGACAGTATTTGTTCCATTGCCCTGTGCCGAGGAATGTCAAGGTAAAAGTTGCAGACAGCCATTGTGAAGAAGCATCACCCAAGATAAGTACGGAGTACTTCTACATCCTTGTCTGCTGTCGCTTGTTGTGCCACAACCCGATACCTCGTTCCAATCTTCAACATGGACTCCTTTTAGCTGCCCGGCTACCTGATGCCTTTGATTGGCCTCCTGTCCTGTTTCCACCTTTCAGCTTCGTCTGCCCTGCAAGGTTGTGCAGGGCCGAAAGGCCTCCCACTCTTCAGCCAACGCCCACCGTCGAAACTTGTCTCTTCGCATCGTCTATTACTTGCGTTCAGAGTCAAGAGTCGATCTCTGGGATGTGGTTTTTAAGCTTTGCATGTCCTACGGGGCATGGTACTCGTAGACAGACGGTATTTGGTGAGGATAATACGATTGCCAAGGCGATCAGACACGGCGTGTTGTATCAAGAGCACGCAAAGGCGGAAAGGACGAGACGACCCAGTTCTTGGCAGAGCCCGACTGCCTTTTTCGTTTGCCTTTTTCTTTTATTCCTCGCCCCTTCAACGCTCTAGAGAGATGAAAAAGGCACACGGTTGTCGGCGACCATCATCCCGCATCATCGTATCCTGCACTTTGCGGTCGACCTCGTGCAAAGAGTGGACGGAGAACACAGACAACGGCAAGGATGGCCTCTACCAAGGAGAGGTACGGCTGCAAAGAAAATAAACATCAAGAAAGGTCAAAACGAAGCTGAAAAGGAAGCAACCACAACAGCCCCATGGCTCGAGATCTTCATGCTTGGGCGTTCATCATATCCGCTCCCTTTTTCCATGTTCTGTTTTTCGATCGGTTTCCCAGTCTTGCAGCGGAGATCAGAAAGGACATTTCCCAGTTCTGACAGCAGATGCTGGTTCCTTGGTCTGACCCGATGAGAAGAAATAACTGCAAAATGGTCGACAGACCTATTCATCCAGGGTTTCACTCAGCGCGCACACACATGCACACACACACGACGTCCACACTACGGAGTACCTGCGACAAATGGAAAGGCGGCCCCGTAATACAGTTCATTTTGACAAAGAAGTTCTGGCCTGCATCGTTGGCCCTTTGGCGCCTACCCGTTACCCCTACCCCCTCCCTCTTCTGCCCTTTTTTGCCTCACCGTCTTCTCAAACCGAGCCAGGCCCTATCGGGGCCTGCATACTGGCGAGGCGCAGCTGAAGAGGGAACACGTTGTTGGCGCGTGGCAGGAAGCATCCAACCTGCTGACATACTGCATCCTCTCTCACCAACGACGGGAGGCGAGGAATACGCCAGTCGGAAGAGGCACCACACCAGCTTTTCTATCGTGTTTCTCTTATCACGTCGGTGGCGATTTGGTTCGGGCGACATACCTTTTTTCAGTGTGCAATTTTTTTGGTGGAAAGGAGGGGGGCAGAAATTTCGGTTGCATATTGCGGTTTGCTGCCAGGGCCTGCACTGCAGTGACTTCTGGCACAAAATATTGTTGGCAATGCTTCTACTCTGGAAAGCTGCACGTTTCACTCCCTTTCTTTATTTCATTCAAGTGAGGGCCTCATCGTTTGATTTCGCTTACATCTCGTCTCCCTTCCTTCGCCATCTGACGGCTGACAGCACTACTGAGGGGGAGAAAGGTAAGATACGATACATATGTAGCGAGGATAGTTCCTTTTTCTCTCCCTTGCAAAGCGAAAGAAGAAACAGGATGGGAACTAACTTTTAGAGCTGCCGAGTCGAGGTGGAGTCCGCGATAGTGCCAGTTGCCGTAAGAGGTTTAAACAAAGGCCCGTTCTTTGGATTTTGGGTCTTCCCTGACACTGGCGCGGGAGGTGGAGGGAACAAGGGAGAGCAAGAAGGACAAGGCTAGGAATAGCATGGTTGTGCCCGTTGGCATGGGGAAAGGCGAGAGACAAAATTGTGAATTCTTGGGGAGAAAGGGGAGAAAGGGGAGAAAGGGAAAGGGTACGGCCAGCCAGCCTCAGGCTCTGTAGACAAAGCCTAGATAGGCTGTGTCCTTGTGATCACGAAACTGCATATTCATACAAAAATACGCCTTTGAAGGTGTAAGCACCTGCATATATATCGTAGGATAATGTGGCTGGGGCTGCAAATCCCAAAACTTTGACTGAAAAAAAACCAGCCAGCGTAGTGGAGAAAACTTGGAAGATGTGGGTAGCAGGAACAAAATGGCTGACGCACGCGCTTTCGTACAACAAACTACGGAGTAATAATACTTCGTATGCCCTGGCGCGCTCCTCTTTACACACGCAATCGGTTATGTGAGATGCTATAAACGACGTGCACTACTGTGAGGGTTGACGCAGTTACTATCTCGTGGTTTGAGCGAGGCACCTCTCATTTTCATTTCTTTGTTTTCAGGTTATGTGGCTGCGATTGCGTGTTCTCGATTTGCTCTTTTGCTCTCTGAGGCATTCTCTCACCTTGAAACACGAAACAAATCACCAGACTGGGCGCGAGTCAGTAAAAACAGGCGGGCAAATGTATGCTGAAGAAGCTTGCGAACCGGACGAAGATTGACGGGAGAGGGTTGGTAGAAAAAGCAAACACGAAATGTAAAAACAGAGGTGGAAGAAGAGGTAGCCAATTGCGCCTCTTTTTCTCAGCGCTATGCAACCCGCCCTGTCTCAAATCGTGCAGGTGTGGTGCTTTCTTTTTCGTGAAGTCCTTCCTCTTTTTCAGTTGCAAATGCAAACGATGTTACATAATCATTTCTCGAGTTTTTTACAAAACAATATAATCAGTATTTTCATAAAAAAAGAAGAAAGGAAAAGGAAGGGAACAAAAAAAAAGACTTAAAACCCATATTCTCATAAGCTTCCCTTTTTTTTAAAAAAAAAACACAGATTAAAAAACAAAAGGGCCAAAAAACAATGTTGAATCCCATAGTTGAAAGCAGTTTAAAATTATTCAATTTTCGCGTTGGCTTTCTTCTGCATACCTAACATACTACTTTATGCCTTTTCTATCAAACCTGCCTTTTATTTCTCGTTCTTTAACAGACTTCCAAGTCGTCACATATGCAGATGACAACTAGTCCACCGCCTCCGGCCTGACTGCTGATGCCCAACTCACCTGCTGGCTTCTGAACGAGGCGTCACAGCCTCTCCGTCCAATTGGTCCGCCGCCCTGCCGTGCCCCAGCTAGGCCGCAACCCTTGGTCCAACGCAGCTGTGAGGCGAACACAGATATCGTGTTCTTGGTGAAGAGGGCATCACCGTTTTCCTTTGTGGAGAACGTTTCTCGGCACACGTGACCCGCCGAGCTTGGAACTGGCGGGCGCTAGCGAATTGAGGAGTTGAGATGCCAGAGATGGCAGGTGCTCGTTCGCTTTGTGGGTCAGGAGGCTACCGGTAGAATGAAAGAGGGGACCGCAACGATTGCCGCCTTCCCCCAAAGCAGCTTCACCAGATTGCAGCTACCACAGATCCTCGTGCCTTCCTCTTCCATAAATTCGTCGGCCCCTATAAAAGCAGTTGCGCGCGAGACGGCTCCTTCTGTTTCCATAGATGCTGCACAAGCCCGGCCGCGTGCTTTCCTCAGCAGTGGCCTTTATCTCGTCGTATTCCCCGCTGCCCGCAGCCTCAACATCCACAACATCCACAGCATATTCAGGTTCGTCACCAACCTCACAGACACAGCAATACCAGCGCCAACGTCGCCACTTTTCGTCTTCTCCCGCCATCATGGGCCCGCCCAAGTCTGCCTACGAGTTTATTGACTTTGTCAATGCCTCGCCAACCCGTATGTGCTCTCCTGACCTCCTCCATGAGCTTGAAGAGCCGAAGAAGAAGATCCTGATGCTGACAACCTCCCAGCCTACCATGCCGTTGCCTCTGCCATCTCCCGCCTGGAAAATGCCGGCTTCCGCGCCGTCAAGGAGCGCGACGACTGGTCGGCGTCCCTCAAGCCCGGCGGCAAGTACTACGTCACCCGCAACGGCTCGTCCATCGTTGCTTTGCGATTGGTGCCAAGTGGCGCCCTGGCAACCCGGTGGCCATGATCGGCGCACACACCGACTCGCCATGCCTCCGCATTAAGCCCGTCAGCCGCAAAGTCCAACGTGGGCTTCCTGCAGGTCGGCGTCGAGACCTACGGCGGCGGCATCTGGCACAGCTGGTTCGACCGCGATCTGAGCGTGGCTGGCCGCGTGCTCGTCCGTTCGGGCGACGGCACGATCACCCAGAAGCTCATCAAGGTCGAGCGGCCGATCCTGCGCATCCCCACGCTGGCCATCCACCTCGACCGCACGCCCGAGTTCAAGCCCAACAAGGAGACGGAACTGTTCCCCATTGCTGGTCTTGTGTCGGCCGAACTCAACAAGACGGCAGCCGATGCGGTTAGCGTCGTGACGGACTCTGACGACGGCACTGCTTCCTCCGCCACGGCGGCCCCGCCCCCGCTGCAGCCCATGACCGAGCGCCACCACCCCGTGCTCATCGACATTATCGCCAAGGAGGCTGATGTGTCGGCCGACGACATTGCGGACTTTGAGCTTGTGCTGTACGACACGCAAAAGTCGTGCCTCGGCGGCCTGCACGAGGAGTTCATCTTCTCCCCCGCCTCGACAACCTCGGCATGACCTACTGCAGCGTCATGGGCCTGCTAGCGTCCGTCTCTGCACCCGGCAGCCTCGATGACGAGTCGGCCATCCGCCTCATCAGCTGCTTTGACCACGAGGAGATTGGCTCGCTCTCTGCTCAGGGCGCCAACTCCAACATGCTGCCCGCTGTGCTCCGGCGCCTGTCGGTGGTGCCGGCCGCGTCCGCGTCGTCGTCCGACCTCGTGTCCGCGACATCGTTTGAACAGACCTGCTCGACGTCGTTCCTTGTCTCGGCCGACATGGCGCACTCGGTCAACCCCAACTACGCCGGCAAGTACGAGAGCAACCACCACCCGCTCATCAACAAGGGCACCGTCATCAAGGTCAACGCGAACCAGCGCTATATGACCAACTCGCCCGGCATTGTGCTGCTGCAGGAGACGGCACGCGCGGCCGGCGTGCCCCTGCAGCTGTTTGTCGTGCGCAACGATTCGTCGTGCGGCAGCACCATTGGTCCCATGCTGGCGGCGAAGCTGGGGCGTGCGGACGCTTGATCTGGGCAACCCGCAGCTAAGCATGCACAGCATCCGCGAGACGGGCGGTGCCTACGACGTGGAGCACGGCATCAAAGCTCTTCTCCACGTTCTTTGACCACTATTCGCGCCTCGAGGCCAAGATCCTCGTGGATTAGACAGGATTCCATAGTAATCTCCAGGAAACAGCCTTGATTGAATACATGTTCGTTTGCATGATACATATATTATATGTTACATTGGTTGACTACGTAGACTTGGGCTGGGAAGTTCGCTATTTTTTAGAGTCTCTTTCTAGCTGTGCATCCAACTTCTTGTTGTATCTGTCGAGATGCTCCCTGGCGCGGCCTTGTACCTCGGCAAGATCCATGTGCACCCGTAGTCCCTTGCTAACAATCGTCTGATAGACAGCGCGTAGGTCGCTGGGAGACATGCCAGCCTCAGACGAGGTCGCCGCAAGTCCAGTGTTGGGCCCAAAGCATTCGAGCAGCACGTCCTTGGAGCCGGGGCAGGCACGCACGGCACGGTAATACACCTCCTTGGCGAGAGCGACCATTTCTTGTCAACGCCACGCACCCGGATGCCTTTACCGTCGCTACGGGACGTCACCGTGGCGGTGGCCATTGCATCCGCGCCGTGGTTTGAATGAATGCCTGCCAGAGGCGTGCGTTTCCCTGGCACACGAGATTGTAGTTGCTGCTGCCATGGCTGCCGCCCAGCGCCCGCTCAAATTCAGCTCGAGCCGCGTGTCCCTGGCCATGTCCGGACTGGAGTGCTAGCCGGATGGCAAAGGCGCGGCTGCTGGGACAGTCATTCGCGCGCGTGAGCACAACCGTGTCGAGAATCTTTTTGGAGGCATTGTCTGGTCGGAGACGGGCGAGGCCCGAGGTCAAGGTCGGGATCGATCCATGCAAATTAGGCGAAGGAAGATGCCGTTTTGAGGAAACAAGGCCACCATCTTTTGGAGAGGAGCCTGCAACTCGGCCGGGCGATATGGTCCGTGAGAAGCATGAAAGTAGATGACGCGGGCCACGCTCTGAAGAAACGCTTCATGGCAAGAAGAGGCGCCATGGCCGCGTGATTGCATGTCTTTCAGAGAACATCGTGGCCACAATTCATAGCCATGGAAAGCTGGCCTTGCAGAGCCTGCTGCCTGCTGTGCTGACGGCCTCCGGGCGACGTAAGGCGACAGGTAGTTCAGGAGGACAAACAGCCTGTGCGTACAATGTGGCTCGGCGAACCGAGCCCCGAGGACAGACTGTAGTCCATGCCAGTCCGGAGCGAGTGGTGCAGACGTAGGAGCTCTGCGGGCGATATGGGCCGACTCGTGTCTGCACCAGCGGGCGTGGACTCGTCGCCCTGTGAAGACCGCAGGATGAGACGGCACATGGCGTTGTCTATTTGGCCGCTCTCGAGCTCGATCCAAGCCCACGCTATGCCGTAACGGTAGTTCGGCGTCGACATCGGTGATACTGGTAGTTGCAGAGGCCAGAACGGAGCGTGCAACGTCGCTGTTGCCACGGGCCACCTCTGCCAGGGCATAGGCCTCGTAACAGGGCTGTGTAGGAGATGTACTGTTTGATCAAGGCGCGCGCCGCTTTCTTTACGCCGGCTGGGTTGACCGCAGCATCGACGGCGAGGCTATACGGAGCAAGTTCTCCGAGAACCCAAAGGACCGCACAAGCTGCCGCAGGGTGTTTTGCAACCCAGGACGGTGGCACTGGTGCTGCAGAAGCATCCGGCTTCGGTGCGCTGAGCCAGTCGGGGCAGGTACCGAAACCAACCAGGGAGTGAAAATAAGACATGGAAGCTTCCAACAATACGACTGCCATCATAGAATCGATCGGGTGGCCGCCTGCCAGACGACCCTGCTGCGGCATCTTGGGGATCTAGCCCGAGCTCTCTCTTGTCGGCGCCACTGCCTCCTGAATAAGACAGTGGTGGCGAGAAATGGGTCGGAGCGAGCAGTTTCAATCCAAGGCGATGAGCTAAATGCTGGCGGTAGCTGCAGAATAGCAGAAAGGCGTCGACAAGAAGCGGGCTTGAGGTCGGGGAGAAGTGCATCGGGAATACGGAAGAGGAGTGGGCTGAAATCCGAAAATACGGCCACGCGAAAAACGTCCTCGAATCCGCCATCGTCAATGTCGTCGATCACTCTGGCAGGAAGCTTGGCAAGGTCGGCTCGTTGGCGCTCGGCGACGGCCCAGGCCTCGTAAAGCGGCCTGTACTCGTCCATGTCGTGAAACTCGCCCCTGTGTGCGAGCTCGGCAAGTTTGGCAAAGTCAGGGCAGGGTAGTGAGTAAGTTTGGATGTTGTAGTCGAGAAGGGCTTCCTCCGCGTCCTCGCCAGCCTGGACCTTGGCAGCATAGTTTTGCCAGCCCTGCGACCCATCTTCACCAATGCGCTGGATCTCGCTGTCCCAGAACTCGGTGAGACTGGCATCTTTCACGTCAGTGGCCGGGCGTGCAAAGGAAGACTCGAGAGTAGCCTGCCATGCCGCGGAAGCAAGGTCTCTGAATCCGGCGTCGTACAGAAAACGTGTTGCTCGTAGGAAGACGTAGATGATCTGAGAGTAGATTTCGGCTTGCTTGGCTGCATCGTCTGCGCTTGCGGCTGCATCCTTTTCCAGTGCTCGCAGGCGATCTATGACGAAGAGCTTGATGCCATCGACTGTCAGCGTGGACAGGCTGGTCATCTCAAAGTCGAGGCGGGCCTTCCACAGCAGGAAGCTCAAGCCGCTGCCGGAAGCATTGTCTCGAGCCAGGTCGGCCCACCGTTGTGCCAGCTTCTTCGGTGGCCAGACTTTGCTGCCCTCCGCATCACAGCAAGTTGGAGCCGCTCGCGGTTGGCTGGGAGCTCATTCTGCTGCAGCGCCGACTCGAGAATGGAACAGCTTGACAGTGGAATATGCCAGTGATCTCGTCCTTGGACCTGGTCCCCGCATCCTCTTGGTCGGCGTTCTCGTTCCCCAGGAGGAGGCTCTGCTGGTCTTGGAGGTCACCAAGGTCAAGCCACGCATCAACGTCCTGAGGCGTTTCTTTGACGCGCCGAGAAAGCTCAGATAATCTCTTCTGCAGGGTAGCACGGATCTCGCCGCCCACGTGGAATAGTTGTCCTCTTCAGCACCGGCATCGTCGTTTGACGACGTAGAAGAGGCATCCGAGTCATCTTCACTGCTGTCGGTTTGATCAGCGTCGTCGGAGCCACTGTCGCCTTTGGAGCCAGCGTCGAGCCGCGCTTCCGCTTCCTCGCTGCATGAAGAGGAACAAAATCGTCTTCCCCGGCGTGTCCTACTTAATGGCATTGCGTCTTTTGCGCATTGGATTTCACGTTGGCTGTCCTTGAATGCTTGACCCAGCAGAGCATTGGCTTTGTCGCGGAAGATTGAGCCTCCGCTTGCAGATCCAGGCCCGATGCTGAACGAGGTCTTGGAAGCCTTCCTGGCTAAAGGTAAACCTTTTGCCGAGCCATAGAACAACGCGACCGCGCCGAAACCGGTCGTAAGACGGCCGCGGCGCGAGTCGTTGGACCCAAACGCCACACAGGGGATGCCGCGTGTGCGAGAGAGAATTGCATGCCGTCGCTGTCCCCCAAAGCCTCGCGATGGAATGTCTTGGGCCTTTTCTCGCTGCTCTGTACTCTGCCTTGCGGTGGAGAACCATGTTGCGTGCCATGATGGTGATTCGGTGCTTGTCTTTCTTGGTCGTGGCCAGAGTGGGCGGTGTCTGTGTTTGTCACGGTCTCGACGATGGTGTCGTTTTTTCGCGTTGGCCATGGTGGCCGTGTCGAGTGGAGCGCCGGTGGCTTGCATCCCTGTCCCTCGCGACTGTTCCGGAGTGGTTCATGCCGAGACTTCTTATCACCGGGTTCCGGTCCCGATCATTCGATCACGGTCACGGTCCGGACTCTGGCCCAATGACGATTGCCGTGGCTCCTTGTCTCGCTCGACATGTCGATGTGCCCCGATCGTGTGGTGGTCCTTGTCGTCTCGATCGTTCCGAGACTTGGGAAGCCTCCCGAGCCCGGCACTGTGCGGCCTCCTCCGCCCCTCGTGCCTGAACGAAGCCCCTGAGGGGGAGTCGTTTGGGGCTCTTGAAGCTCACAGGCCCCCGCAGCCCCCCAGTCCCCCCAAAACCAAATGAACCCAGGTAAAAGTCACGAAAAGGGCCTTCCCGCCCTCAGAGT